>JAPTYQ010000019.1:17012633-17034410 GCA_029814465.1 Ostorhinchus cyanosoma
ATGTGGCTACATCAGCCAAACAGATGGCAATGATTTTTTTTTGGTTTTGTTTATTGTTTATAAGAAAAAAAAAAAAAAAACTAAACTAAATTATTGACAGTTTCAACATGTCATGTCCTGGATGTTTTTCGGCTGAAACATCCAGTTTTGACCTGGACAGAACTGAGCATGTGCAGAAGGAGCATGTGGGTTTGGAGAAGAGAAGGTAATAATACTGGGCAGATTACAGTAATTTAAGGGTGATTCTTAATGCAATATATCACAAATCCATGGGATGTCCAAAAAGTTTTTTCCAGGATTGTAGATTAGACTGCATTTGACACAATATTAAAACAGGTGCTTGTTCTAAACTAAAGTAACATCTGTTTACATTAAGAGACGTTGATCACTAAGAGGTAATGGCTTTATACCACCTGTCAGCCCCTCCAGGAAGTAGTGAAGCTGCAATTTTGACAATTAATGTAAATTCAACTGTCCATTCATGCATCCATCTATCTTCCTCTGCTTATCTGTGACCCAGACCTGGTTAAGCAGAAGATGATGGGATGGACAGTTGAAACTGCACAATGACAACTTCCTGGAGGGACTGTAGAACTGCTTTGCAAAGAAACTTTACAAAAGGTCAGCAAAAGGTTCCCAAAGAGATTTTAGGTACGATGTATTGGACCACAGGAAATTGGTTCATTTACTAAAGAACAAAAATAGGCCTCATAATCATAAGATACGATCTAGTAATTACAAGATCAAAATCTTATAATTATAAGAAAAGTTAATAAAAGTTCAAAATAATATTGATATAAAACTGCAAAGCAATAAACCAATTAAACAGAGGTCTGTCGGAACCGTCCAGTGCAGTAATTACAAGTCAGATCTGACATGGAATCACTGTCATGGAAGAAACTGAAAAAACCTGCAGATGTTCCCCATAAACATATGCATTTACGGTGTTCTGCAGGTGTCTGAGTTCAGGCCACAGCTCTTGTCTGTCTCTGCAGGACCCTGATGATGACTTTCCAGAGTCGAAGGCATTAGTGAATCCATTTGATGACACTTTTCTGATCAGACTGGCTCTGACTATGTTCTGACTGTCGTTCACTACGTGGTATATTTTTTTGTGGACATGTGCTTTTAGTCATTTGTGACAGACTTTCTGAGTTTCATTTGATTTAGACCGATCCTTGGTGAGAATCTGATTTTTGGTTTTGGTTTTTTTACACATCCCATCCCTACATCATTACTTTGTGCATGTTTTTTTCTTCCACTGCAGCACTCACTATTGAAGTTTATTTCTTAATGCTGTTTCAGCCATTGGTTGGTAATATTATCAGTTTGTTATGCTAACATTATACCATTTCCAGTTGCTTTTTACATGTTGCCTGAAGATGGATTACAGCAGTGCTTTTAAACAGTTTTAAATAAAAACAATTTGTTAAATAAAACCAGTAGTGACTGGTTGTTTTTGAGACAGTACCTCAGGTTTCCTTATATTTCTATAGGATAGAGTGTCATTTCTCCTTATTGAATGTTCCCATCCTGTTTCAACTTAAGCAGCAATTAATTTGGGTGTTTTTCATTGATATTATGCTGTCGAGTATATTTGCACAGGGTTAGTCCTACCTGTAGGTCTTTAGTCATTCCTAATAAATGCAAATCTGCAATGTCTATAATTGTAAGGTACAGGTTCCAATGCAAATGGCACACACTAATTCAGCAAGAACACATGTCCTGATAATATTAATTCTGTACAAAATAACACATCTGTGAATCAATGGGATGTGAAACTTTTTTGTTTGTTTTTTTGTCACCACCACATATATTTTCAGCCTGTTTCCTTTTTTAGGATTGTGGAGGTTGTGCTGGGGGTAATACAGAAATACTTAAAAGTGTTTAGAGGCAAATTCTGTGGATGGAGACACTTATTTTATGTTCAGTTAATGATATATTTGACTGAAAAAGTCACCTTTTTTCAGTTTCCTCTGTTTTTATATAATAACCTTTGAATGTACTCTAAGCTTTAATGAACATCTACATAATCATATTTATGAATTCAATAAAGGGAAAAAAATAATGTCTTTCACTGGAAAAATGCAAAATACAGAGGATAATATTATAATAATTGGTGATAAACCTTTGGAAGGTGGAATCTACAGAAACATTTATTTGGGTCCTGGGTCTTTATGGGATAATACTGTATATTTTGGATTTAATTTGTGTTCATCCCTTTTGCAGAGTGAGCACACTTCATTAAATTTTCTAAGATTTCCAGAGTTTACTTTCAGTCTGGCCTATGGTTTGATGGAAAAGTTGCTCTTTGTACCCTGTCTTGGCGAAGTTGGTCCAGTAAGTCATGACAACAGCGCTGAGCATCACATCATTCTTGGAGAAGTTGCACGGAAACAGCTCTGTGGGTCCAATCATTGGCAGGCCGAACACATACGGGATCTCATCTCCATGTGCTGCATCTGCCCACGGTGGCACCTAATGAGAAGCACATAAAATAAGTAACGGAGATCAGCATTATTATATCCACGTGAAGGACACAGGACATTTTGAAGTATTATTTTAGCCACTGACATAGTAGAAGAACAAAGAAAAACAACTAAATTAAACAAGCTGAGAAAATACATTTTCTGGGAGTGAAAGCTGGAAATAAGATAAGTTTTTAATACCACTGTGTCTACCATATCAGGCCAATTATTCAGTGTATTACAGAAAGAGAGGAGATCGGAAAGAAAGAGGCACTGATGACAGGAGATGATAGCTCTGAGTTGGATTTTAAAGTAAAGCAGTGAAGTACATTCTGCAGTGTCTAAAATGAAAAATATGGCTAGAGAAAATATGAGTATTTAATCACCACATCTCACTTTCTCAAACTGTATAATTAGTCAGTGTAGCTGTGTATAAGAAACACTCAAAATGTGGTTAAACAAGAGAAAGTAAGAGTAAAAAATGGAGTGTCCAATGCTTTAAAAGCCTCCCGTGCTAAAAACTAGTCATTTAGAAAAATGGCATTTGAATAAAAACTGTATGTTTTATGCCATGAAGTATTATCTCTTTGTGCTGTAATGAAATCTGCCTTCATAACAACAACCAATTAAGACTTGTCCTCTCCTGCAATTAAAAATAAATTTCTCCCCAAACTAGACACAAAAAGGCAAAATCTCAAACTCCAAGGCCACTTTAGCTGGAAGCTTTTTAATTACAGTCTCAGTTTGCATTAATTAAAGAAATATTAAAATAGGCATCATTTGTGTGCATAAGAATTCATGTAATATCAACTCATGATTCCACTTTCCTTGAAAAAGTTTTGTTGCAGTATCTATCCTGTTATCATAGTGTTGACATTTCATCAAACCTTTCTGGACTCGAGGATAGTTCACAGAATAATCAGACATGTGGTATCCAAGTGGAGAAAACAAAAGCTCCTCGTGAGAGAACATTTAACATTTAAGTGACTGAGCACAGACTAGATCAGGTCTGCTTATGTACAAAGTCAATTAAAATCAAGAGGTTTTTTTGTGTTCTCCTTTTAATGGCACTAACAAAACTGTATTCCTGTGAAATTATTTATTTTATCTTATGGATGCACACATATAAACAAAAAAATATTAGTGTTCCTAAAGATGTGACCAGAAAATACTGCAAAATTATGTGAATACAATGTGAACATTAGCTAAATCGATCACTGATTATTACGCTGACATCCATTTGGTGAATATATGTTATGTATTGATGCAAACTGTAGCACATATGAAAAGTCAGAATTATTCATTTAACATCATTTAAACATGGTAATGCAGTATGTTCTGCATTAAGACCTCTAAAAATGACTATGTTTACATTAAGTTATATTTTGTCAACTTTTGTACTCACACTACACTACAACTTTTTCATTAATGTTCAGTCACAGATGTTCACTGTAACAGTACATTTCATTCATTTCCATTGTCTGTCACTAAATGAGCAATGTCCAGTGTTACTGCAGCTATTTCAGTTCTGATATGAAAAAAACATGCACTACTTCACAAACATGGATATGAATAAAACTGTAGGCTGTTTTAATGAGTTCCATCTGAAATGATAAATCTTTAATTTAAATAAAAATTTGATGGTGAAAGCTGCTAATGTGGTAGTGTTTGGTCTACAATGGGCCGCTATGGACACCTTCTGCTATTGTTTTGACTCAGAGACACGTAGTGGCAGAAAATGTATTTTGTATATTAAGATATAGTTACATTTCTGTAAACTTACAGCCGTTATAGTTGTGTGAGTCTTGAGTGTGTTCGCAGTTTTCTGTTTTGTCATTGAGCACTGATGTAGGAAGACAATTGCCATTATCGCAGTTGGCTTTTGAGTCCATTTTTATGAGGATAAATTGTTCCTCGAGCTGTTAAACAACTATCCTTTGCACCAGGTGCCACACCAGGTCAAATGGTATTCTACGCAGGATTTAGCACCTTTGAAGATAAAGCCTGCCCTGAACTGTCTCTAAAGCCCAGTCCAGACCAAAGATTTGTGATGAAATTAAACTATTTTAGGATGCTGCAGGGAAAAGTTGCAAAGATGTGAACTGCTCTGCTTCAGCTTCAGCTTGAGTCAAGACAGCTGATGGAATTTTTCTGAGACGCTACTTGTCAAATCATCAATGGATGGTTGATGTAGATTTATATGTTCAGTGTCATGTGGATAAGTTCTGGATTGTTACCATCCTTTAAAAAACAGAGTTGCACTGACAATAATCCTTCATTCTTTATTAATACAAGAATTTCAAGTGTTGTATGTAAGTTGCATTCACTGTCTTCATTATGGTACGAATCCAGCAAATCCTAAAAAAGTGTCACTTAGAGTAGAACTAAAAAGATTGTCTGCACTTGTTGCATTGGTAGAAAGAGCATTGCTGACTGGTGCAAGTAATTGCAAGTTTTCAGCTCACCCTGCTGTGAATCTTTGGCCCAAACACAGCTTTACGATACAATTACTGCAATTGATGTTGCTGCTTTGTCCTCAGACACAAAAAGCATGCCAATAAAAAGTATATACACTCTCATATATTACCTGCACAGCAAATGACCCACCTGCTCTGTCTGACAGTGGTGGTAGAAGGCGTAGAAGTATGTGGGAGATCCAAAACTAGAGTGAAGGTCAGCTGTAGCAACGGCAGGGGCCACCCACTGGTGGTCTGTGAACAGGGCCAACAGGGTCTTCCGGCGGGTTTCAGGGTTGTGTCGGTCTGCCCAGTCTGTGTACATGAACTTAATGGTCTCTCGGAGGATGTCTTTGCCCTCGGGGTAACCGTACAGGTCGTCTACGAAGCTGGACACGGCGTAGTCGAAGTCATTTGCCTGAACACCGTTTTCGTTGTCCACGATCAGCTCCACGAACTTCAAACCCTCACCTTGGTTCACTCCCAGCATGATATCGTAATTCAGGAACTCACCTGAAAGGAAGTACAGTTAGTATGTAAAGCACAGTTAGGAAAAACATTGTTGAAACTCGATCAAAGTGAAGAAAGAACCTTGTTCCATCAGTATCTGCGGGTCGTCTGGTATGACATCCCCATCAATAACAGGTCCAAAGGCGATGTGGTAGCGAGCTGGTTGGATGTCTTGATCCACGAGTTCTTTATAATGTTTCCTCTGTAGACACACGACCAGTTCCACCGTATCCTCCAGGTTACAGCCCACCTTCCGGGCCAGCATCCGGGCGTACTTGGCGGGCTGGAAACTGACCGCCCAGCTGGACAGAGCAGTGCCACTCTGGGCGATGGCCCTTTGGAACAGGCCTGAACACGACAGGAAAGAAGGCAAAACGAAGTCAGGAATTCTATAAGTTAGATTCTCAGAGTGTTATCAGGACATCAAACGGAAGAAAGTGAAGTCTAAAGGACAAGACCAGACAATACAGTCACAGAAAAAGTGATTAGACCACCCCTTGTTTTCTTCAATGTGTTGTTCATTTTTATGCCTGGTACAACTAAAGGTACATTTGGACAAATATAATGAGAACAACTAAAATAGCTCATAATAGTTTAATTTCAGAGCTGATATCTAAACATTTTCCATGTTTTTCTTGATAAAAACCAAAATGACTTCAGTTCTTACATTAATATCTATGTCATTGTACTGATAAAAACAGTGCTTTTATTCATTCCATGTTTTCTTTTCTGTCTGTTTTAGTCACATGATACACACAGGAGTTAGGACTTGTAATTGTTTTCGATGACTTTTCAAGGTCTAATCATTTTTCCTGTGAATGTATGTCCATACATATTTATTTAGTCAGTTATTCAGCTTTTCTCTGTGGGATGATGGGAAATGTTGTGGGATGTAAAAAGAAACTTTGTTGTTGTGAGTGTGGTAAAATATTTTACTTCAAGTCAGTTTTGGAGACGCACATGCGAGTTCACACTGGACAGAAACCATTAAGTTGCTCAGTATGTGGGGGAAAAAAACCAAAACTGCAAGAAAGGAAGCCTTAGTCCCACACATCAAAGTCCACACAGGAGAAAAACCATTTGTTGTTCAGAATGTGGTAAAAGGTTTACTCAGAAGGGAACCTTTAAACTTCACACAGGAGAGAAAACATTTGATTGTTCACTATGTGGTACAAGATTTGCTCAGAAAGCAAACTTAATTTATCAGGTGAAAACATGTATAGTAGAGAAAGCATTTGTTTGTTCAGAATGTAGCAAGAGTTCAATTCTGAAGGCAAATTTACATACTCAAATGAAACTCCACACTGGAAAAAAACCCAAAAAACTTTCAGTTGTGTACTTTGTCAGAACATCATCTTCAGATTCATATGAAGATCCAAACATGAGACTAAAACCGGGTTAAACAGCCCCAAATATCATCAGAATACAAAAAAAAAAGTGACAGTCTTTGCATTAAATTCTATTTATTTGTTGTGGTTAAAAACTTTAATTTCTGATGGTGTGATTTATTTATTATATTAAAACAAAGCAAATCTGATTTCTCATTCGATAGGAGCCTGGTCCGACCAGCTCTAACTGTAAAGTGTCATGAAATAACAAAGTCTGACTGATTGGTTTTCAAAAAGTCCATAAAAACTCCCACACAGACAATGGTCAGATCAAGCAGTGGGGTATTTGATTCCAAGTGCAAGAGTGATTTTCTATATTTTTAAGTAATCTGCAGCATTTCTCCTTCTGTTGTTTGAGGCATTAATCGGTTGAATCAACCATCAGAGGACAGATACATGCAACGTACCATTAACACTGAAAAACTGCCAAAGATGGATGAAGTATTTTCTTAAAATTCTGTCTAAAGTCAACATTCACCCAACTTTTGAATTAAACATGATCACTTTAAAGGCCACCATTAGGTACACCCTGGATTAAAAAAAACCCAAACAAACAAGTTTGTCTATCAACCTACCAGTTCTGCTAAAACCCAGCACAAGCATCCCTCTCCGAGGTTAATATATATAGAGTGAGTGAAGTCTGTAATCATTTGAAACATGGAAATGTGTTTTGGAAGTCTGTCTCTTCAGGCTTTTGAGATAAGGGACAGTTTTCAACCACAGAAACACGACTCCCACAGTGAAACACGGCGCGAGCATCATGCACAGGAAACCTTGTTTGGGTTCTTTTATCTTGAAGGCTGGAGGTTTTGTTGGTGTGATCTGGACCAGCATGATCCTGATGTGTGGTTCTGAACTCCTGCCCAGTGTCTGTGCTGTTCGCTGCTTTTTCTCTGCTCTGTTCTTTTCTCTCTCTTCTGTCCATTAAACCCACCTACTTGCAGACACGTGTCACCCTACCTTTCTCCCTGTAAAACCACTTTTTTCCTCCCTGCTGTCACCTTGGGCTTGCACCTGAAAGATTTGTTGGCTTTCCGTTCCAGATAGTATTTTTAAGGCCTTGGCCTGCATTTGTGAAGTGCCATGAAATAGTCATATAATGTGATTGGTGCTATATAAATAACATAACGTGCCTGCACTTAAAAACCCTCGGCCTTCAGTCCACGGAAAAGTTTTTGCTAAGGATGTGCCGACACCACTTTTTTCCAGACTGAGTGCAAGTGCTTATATTTGATAACTTGCCGATATTGAGTACTGATTTGAGTACTTAATAATACTATTACAGTTCTTAGTTACTTTTGAAAATGTGCTTTATTATATCCTCAAACGGAGTTTAGGGGATATTATGTTTTTACTCCAACTGCTACCACTGGATATCCTTCGTTTTAACGAAATAACTTGAAAAATATTGGGTTTAAACATTCCATATTTTCCATACCACTGAATATCAAGGAGAGAAAGAACTGATTTGATTTTGGACGATTTACCGTTTCTAGATTGGCCACAAGGGGCCGCTCAAAACTGGAACTATTTGTCTGATTGACTTTAAATCAAGTGCAAATGAAAGGTCATGACCTGGGGACGCCTCACGTCATGACATCATTAAGGATTGGGGGCGTTTGGGGATATACCCCGAGCCGACGCCTCTGACGGTGCAAGCCTAATTGTCAATTATTGTTGATTGAAATTGTTAATTTTACAGCTCAGTTGTTTCCTCCAACTATAACAATAAGCTAAACCACTGCACAGTATTTGTTCACTCAGTCCTGAAATGCAAATGAATGAATGAATGAATGAATGAACTGTGTGTTCATCAACCTGTAAAACCCCTTGGAAATGTACAGTTCCCACCCCTGTGAATAGCATCAGCCTGGCTAAGGTGTTAAAGGTTCAAATTAGAAGTATTTTAATGTACTTGTTGTATTTTAAAATCTACATCATCACCAGGAAGTGATAACCAAGAAAGGCAATAAAAAGTGAGAGACTGGACTGACTATAGAGGTTTAAATACTTCTAGGAGATTCATTAAAGTGAAAAATTACCAGTAACCCCAGCATTATTAAACCTCAAACTGTCTGGACCCTGTTTGCATCCCTGCATAATTACAGTCACATTATGTTCATAAACAATTCCCTTATTATTAGCGCCTTAATTGACGTAATTTGTGTTTCCAGACATGTCTTTATACTTAGACTTTTTTCAAGTGCGGAACCTAAATGGCATAGCTGACGACTGTGTTCTTTCTCTGCATGTATTTGACCTTATCCAGATGGAATAATAGCTTGTCAAAGAAATGCATGTCAGGGTAAAAAGGCTAATCAGTAAACATAAAGAAAAGCCCTACCCTATCTGCTTTTTTTTTTTGTTTTTTTTGCCCTGGTTGCTTAACAGCTCAATTGTTCTTGTTGAAAAGAAAACCTTGTAATATCTACAAAGAACTGGCAGCATCAGCAGCGTCTTACAGAGAAATATAGGCAATATTGTTTACAGGGAGGGCTTGTATCTACAGTTTTTCAGTATATATAAAATAAATACTGCATCTGCACTCAAAGCAGCATTATAGTACTCCTAATTAGCCAGGGTGCATTCAGCCAAAGCATGGAGTGGGTAGTAGTTTATTCCAACTCTGGCATCATTGTTGTGTATAGTTTGTTTAGTCAGATAGAAGCTTATTATATAGAATGTTGTATATAAACAGGAAACAGTAAAACATGGTTCTTTATGGGTACAAAAGGCCAGTTACAAGAGGCTGCAAGGCCTGACCTTTTACCACATAAAGGACAAAAGCTGACCCTGAATATAGGTCGTATACTGTACTTACAATGCAGTAAACACAGCATAAGGTAAATAATGCATTAACCACATGAGCCACTTAGACTGCAAACCTGGATAAGTTGAGTTTACTTAAAAAAAAAAAAGAGAAAAGTGGTTGCCTTAGAAAACTGAGTAATAATGAATGAACTTTTTACTAATATTTAGCGAAGATTTTGAGTTAAATGTACTTAAAAAAAGTTCATTAATCATAACTTAATTTTTTTTAAGGCAACTGCTTTTCTTAATTTTTAAAACATAAATTCAACTGATCCAGGTTTACAGTCTCCCTCACTGAGAAAAGTAACAAGTCAGCTAGAGTACACTGAGCTAAGAGAAAATGTCCATGGAACAGGTCGATGGAACTGGTGGACTATCAAACAAAACAGTCCTCTCACAGTTAAAACAAACAATCGTCGACAGCCAACACTTTGATTTGTATCTTGTATGATAAGCACCGAAACTCAAATAGCAGCTTTGTTTGAAGGCGCTGGGACTGGCATGTTCAGACGTGCATGGGCCGGGGACAACTTAAGTGGTCAAAAGAAAAAGAGGTGTGGTCATAACTAAAACCTATCAATTTAAATCCATTTAACTTGACATTATTCACACATTTGACTATATCTATAAATGAGTTGACTATACTTAATATAATCTTGTAATGTCAAACTTATATTTTGAAGTGCATTCTAATAGTTTTTTTAAAGTATATTTGACATCCGGACTCAGTGTATACACACCACTGACCCCACTAGTCACAAACCACATGCAAA
This sequence comes from Ostorhinchus cyanosoma, assembly GCA_029814465.1. Taxonomy (NCBI): domain Eukaryota; kingdom Metazoa; phylum Chordata; class Actinopteri; order Kurtiformes; family Apogonidae; genus Ostorhinchus; species Ostorhinchus cyanosoma. The sequence goes on from JAPTYQ010000019.1 coordinate 17,023,040, forward strand.
TGATTTTCAAAGGCAGTTGTAAGGCAGACATGTTTCGGTTTTCAGAATAAATCCAGTGGGAGTGTGTCTCGGCCTCTTTACCTTTGGTGGAGTTGCTCCAACGGTTGCCCTCAGAGTAGTGCGAAAGCGTCAGCAGGTTGACACAGGAGGCTCCGGCGCCCGAGCCAAACACTGTGATACGTAACGGGTCACCACCGAAGGCCGCAATGTTCTCACTGGTCCAACGCAGTGCCTGGATCTGGTCCAACAAACCATAATTCCCTTTGGCCGCCTGGTCACCTGTACTCAGGAAACCTGCACAGGACAAAGAACAGAGGGGACATTAAGAGGGGATTATCCTTTCCAATTATTATGACAAGAAACACCTTAAGTAGAGGATTTAGAGGGTACAGTATTACTCTGCACATTAACAAGAGACAACAATAATAATATCCTAAATAAAGACCAGTCTGCTTTGGTAAAAGGGTTTCATTACTGTCATTAAATGGGTACTCCAGTGGTTTCAAGTCTTCACAACAATAAAAAACACTGTGTTCAAGCTCCAGAAACACCTAATCCTACACTTCCCACAAGAAATCTAATTACACCTTCAATTTGTAGGAAAGACCACGTTTAATATAGTCAGGGTTAGATTCCCTTAGATCAGGGGTCTCAAACATGCAGCCCACCAAAGGTTCCAACCGGATGAATTTACAAAGTGCAAAAATTCAACGGCCAAGGTCGAACTCATTATAGTTCAGGTTCCAGATACAGACCAATATGAGCTACAGTAAAATAATAACATCATAACTGACAAAAAAGAATGAGTGTATTTTCTTCTTGGTTTGATGTGAAAAAAATATTACATTATATATATATATAAACTATACATAATAATAACTTAAAATTTTTCTCTTTGTTTTAGTGTAAAAAATAACATTAAATTAAGAAAATATTCACATTTACAAACTATCCTGTAACAATAAAATGTGAGTAACCTGTACAAATATGAACAATCTGAAATGTCTAAAGAAAATTAAGCACAATCTTAACAATTTTTTGCCAGTTACAAAGTGTTTAGTTTCTTTGTAGATCTGATCCATAATGCACAAGTAGAAATGATAAGTTGAGGTGTAATATTGTTAAAATGACACTTATTTTTCTTATGAAACGTCTGTTTTTTCAGGTTATTCATCTTTTCTGTTTGGATAGTTTATAAAAGTAAGTATTTTTATAATTCAGTGGGTTTTTTTTGCACTAAAACAATGATAAAATTTGGAGTTATTATTTCAAGGTTGTTATGCTATTATTTTACTTGAGATAAAATCGGACTGAATGTGGCCCCTGAAAGAAAATGAGTTTGACTCATGTCACAAATGAATAAACATAAGCACTTCTGCGTAATCTGTTACTGACATGACATCAAATGATTTTTCATAAGTAAAAGTGAAGTTATTGATTTTGCCTCTGAAACATCACAAGGTCAATGCACAGCCCATACATTTAAATTCCCTCTTTTTTATTACATATAGACTCAATTTCCCTTTTGCTCATAAAAAATATACTTTCATATGTTTGCCAGTAATTCTGCTACAAAAGGAAAAATCATCAGTCATTGGAGGCTAAATTTGTATATACTGATTTAATATAGTTTCGATCTCCTTGATTTAAAAAAAAAAGTGTATTTTTTGCCCAATGGCTGTATCTGCCACTGTATACTGAGGCATATTTCTGGGATTTCCAAAGAAAACCAACAAGCCCAGCTGTTTAATAATTTGCTGCAATAAAACAAGAGTTATTACCCTGTGGAGCCACTTAAAGTGTGGATACGCTAAATATAACACAGACACACTCATTTTGAGAAAAGACATATGTAAATCTACGACCCAGCCCTGAATAGAATGTACAGTATCTTATTCTGAGATGGCATCATGTGACATGAAAGCTTTTTTTTTTGGTCCGTGCAGAGGGATTTGTTTTTGTTTTTGCAGTAACATACCGTAACTTATCCAAGAACAAGAAAGAAGAAAGCTCTCACACTGAAATCTGTCACATTTGTGCTTCATTAAAAGAGCACCTGCACAGTTATAATCCATTCTTAATACTCATTACCTTTGGTAATACAAAGACATAATGCTTAATGATGTATTTTTATAGCCAGGACTATTATGAATATGGGCTGACTGGAGATTAGTTAAGGATATAGACTTTTGTATGTCGTAAAAAGGTGGAAAGGTCAAATAAAGACTTCTTTAACCATAATTGTTACCTAAACACTTAAGAACATGAACTGTTCTGTTCTCATAATACGCTTCACATGCATTTGTTCTGTTTATGGGCCTGGTCAAATGAAAGTGAATGTCAGGATCAATGTCTTTTTTTCACTACATTAATATTTTTGATTACACAGAATGACAGACATAAAGCTCTAGTTTCTAAAACTGTTTATTTAATTTGTACCTGAATTATAATTGGGTATATCAGAAAATATTTGAGAATACGGTGTAAATGAAGAACAGTAAAGTTTGTAAATAAATGTATGCACCATAAATTCAGAATATAAATAGTACTGTGTAGATAAATATGTGTAAAATGTATGCCTGTTTTGCTTAGACCTACAATTTGAGCTATTATGGAACCTGCCAAATTAATTTGTAAAAACAGATACAGAATGATCAGTATTTCTGCACAGTTCTTTCTCGTTCCATTCCTCGGTCGGCCAGACCCTGGAAACCCAACTATAATTAAATGCAACCGAGGCTTTGTCGGAGTCTTGTTTAGTGCTGGGAGCTTGTTATTTGTTGACACCAGTTATTTCTTGGTAAATGATTGTCTCAGTTGTTTGCATCAATAATAACTAGTTACAAAACACTGATTTCTATGCTTTTCTGGAAAACAAAATAAAATACCATTGTATTCAGTGCATCTCTTCTGCTCTTCTACAGCAGCAACAGTTCAAAAAACAAAGCCATAATGCATCAACACAATTATCCTCCAGGCCACTAACATTAACACACCTACAACACAGCACATATTCTGCATGTAAGCACAACGTTCCTCCATACTCAGCCTTTAAAAGATGACTTTTTCCCCCCTAATAGTTGTCGATATACTTTAGACCAGTTACAACGCCTCAAAAAGTAAAGCCTCCAAACTCACTTTGAGTCATGTTCCTGGTAAATCCCTAAGCTTCAACTATCCTGGTGTAAAACCGTGAAGTGACTGAGGGCTCAGTTGCCAACATTTTGAGCCCTCTACAAACTTCACCTGAGGGAATTACCCACAATGCATTGTGTTAAGATGTTAAACTCAGGGTTACGAGACAAAGCCCAAAAGCATTAAAGACAGAGAAAAACAAGGGATGCACCGATTCACTGAAATATACAAATAAACAGCAGAAAAACAGATTTAAGATCAAATCAGAAAAAAAGTGTGATTATAAACCAATTCAGCAACTGTTTCTACTTGTTTTTACTATACGATGTTTTATGATGACAGGTTTGATGTGTAAGTATCCGTGAACCCACACACACAATTACCACTGGGGGTGACTTATTAGCCCCCCCCCCCCCGAAGGCGAGGCCAGGGGGGTTGAGTTTTGATATGGTTTTTTTTTGACATTTTAGCAGCAAAACTATTAGTTGAATTCACACAAAATTGGGTTTATAGACCCAGCATAGATCCCATAAAATTTGGGGAAAAGTAGGTCAAAATTCACATTTTTTATTAATTAAAAATAATTAAAATCCCATTCACCTATAATGGGTGAAATGTCATGTCAAATGTGTGTAACATCAGCTGGATCGATGCCAAAATCAGCTACAATACATGCGAGGGGCGGAGTTTACTTTGCCTTGAACCACTTGATGCTTTTCATTTTGAGCTCTATCTAGTGTCAGGTGACTTTTCCTGAAACTAATCTCATGTCTTCATCACTGCATCACTGAGATAACATCCCATCACATGTAGGAAAGCACTGTCCCAATGCTTTTATACCCTTACCGAGTCAGACTAGCTGACATTTGTAAGGTCTGTAAGGTTTTTGATTGGGACTGGGGGGGTCAGATCTGGTACAAAACCTGGACTCCAGCCTAAAGTTGAGTGCACCTTAAAAGGCTCAAACAACACACACAGATTTACAGCTGCAATCACAAGTTCTTATGCCACCTATTATTAAAGATGTCATAATATTTCCACATCTGAGCATTGCTATTATTTATTAACAAAGTGTATTATTTATTAAAGCAGCACACACTTTAGTTTCCTGCCTCACCACCTCACCAGCACCGCCTCTGTCTCACCAACTCCATCCTAATCGCTTTTTTTCCCTTTTTTCTTTCCATTCAATTATACCTCTGGTCAGTACTGTGCCGCTGTACAAAAGATCCAGCGCTGAGCAAGGTATGAATATACAGACGAGACAAGCCACCTCAAGTATACCCACAGGAGAGCTTGGGTGTTTTAGTGCAATTTCATGTCCAACCCCAGCACCACCGCCTGCACATTTCCATGCTAAAAGCTCCATTACCTTCTGCAGGCATCCTGGGAGTTCCGGCTCTACACCCACCAACCCCACCCACGGTACCCTTCCTCTCACCCCGCGCTCACACATTCCCTCCCCGTCTCCTCTTTCATGTTCTTATTCTCACTGTTGCTTCCACTCCATGGCTAAATGGAATGCTCATTAGCCGGTGTCAGTCAAGTCCGTAATTCATTTCCACAGGGATGCATTGAGGGCAAGAGTACAGAGACCAGACCTGCAGCAGGGCTTCAGAGCAGGGACGAGTTCCAGGAATAGGCTGAACACAGGCCTGATGTCGTCACGGAAACGGGGAGCTATTGAATGAACCGCCAGAGTAGAATAATGTCATAATCGTACATTCACAACTGAATTTATGGAGCCTTTTAAAACCCGACAAATGATATCAGATAATGAAGGTTGGAAGCATTTTCTTTTTGTATTACAGCCTATATTTATATTTGATCTTATTACTTTCTTTGGCAATATTTTCATCACATTTTCATCTGGAAAAAAACTACATCTTATTGTTTGGTGAATGAGTATAAATGTATAGCAGTTTATTTTGTACTTTTATCGCATTGGGCTGTTGTATTATATGTCCTGTCTGTGTGTGAATGGTGTGAGATTCATGTAAATAATTCAGATTATAATGTAATATAAAGGAGGCCCCAGGAAGAAAAGAAGGATCTTAAAAAATTAAATGAAAATGAAATTATTCACCATTTCAACAAAAAGAAATTCAACTTCAAGACATTATGGCAACATACAGAGGGCCATCACTACTTTTATCATCATTATTATTATCATTATCATTATTATTATTATCATTAGTAGTAGTAGTAGTAGTATCATAAAGACATAAAACATGTTTGTCTTTTCAGTAATGTTATTCTTTTTTGTGTCTATTCTATCTCCTATCACCAGTATTTCAAGAAAATACGTTGATTAGACTAAAATAATTGTTTGTTTTTTTTTATTAAATGGAGTTCAGACAGCCAACATTAACTTACTGGTCCTGGTTTTTATTTAGTAAAGAAAAATGTCATATTATTTAGTTTCATCAGCGCCATATTTGAGATATTCATAAAGTCCAATTTATTTTTCTTAAATGAGAATGCCATTCAAACTTAATTTAACCTCCATTTAAAACAAAAGATATATAGTATATTTTTTTTTCTTCCTTCAATCCCAGAGACGACTTAGTTACTTTAAATGACAGGTGAAAGGAATTAGCCTCATTTCTCCGACATGAGCTACTTTAAAACTTAGTGTTGTGACAGTAACCTAATAAGAAACAACAAAAAGGACACAGTGATGCTATTATAATTAATTGGTGGTTGACATAAACAGACATGGATGAATCCTGGATGGAAATTATTGCATGTTTTATGCATGCAAGGCCAAATGCATACAATAATTTTCAGATCTAGACCCAAGAGAGACATTTGGTGTATCATTGGAACCAAAAATCCTCATAGATCTACATATTTATTGACTCTATCGCTGTTAAAACATTGTCTTTTTTAGGTCTTTTTTTAAAATTTTTTATCTTGTTGCATGTTTTTCATAATTTTTAGATTGCGTCTTTGTCCTGATAAATCTTTCATGTCTTATCTTTTTGATCCTGTTAGCTCTTTGCCTTCAGTTTGTTTCATTGCATCTTTTACATTATATTTGTCTTATTTCATGGCGTTGCGTCTTTTATTTCAGTTTTGTCCGGTTGCATCTCTATCGACCCCTTTCATTTCTAAACTCTCTCGGTGAAGTTACAGTCGGTTTTAATCTGAAAAAATAACGACAAGTGTGAAATTCTTGTCCTCAACTTATTAAACACAGCTCTGCGACTCTAACCTTTACTGTGTTAAACGCAAATACATACAATTACTACTTTTTTTTTCATTATTTACTTCAAGCACTTTCTAATGCTCCCATACACTGACTCACGCTCCACATTTACGACCCCTCAAAACCTGCACAAACACAACTCCACACAGTGTACACTAATTCCCTCCCAAACAAATACAGTACATTAACATCCACACACTCCCACTGACACCCGCAAGACAGGCACGTCCCACTGCTTACCGTTTAATTGAGTTCATTCCTTTTCTATTCCCTTTCCGCTGACTTATTTATTTATTTGTGTGTTTCTTGATCAAAGCCTAATCTTGTGGAAGCAACAGCAGCCATCAACAAGAAAGATTTTAATTGATTCAATTTAGCTGCAGTGCAGGGATGGGCTGGCAATCACAAAGACTGTGGCAGGAAGAATGATTAGTACGGCAGCAGTGGAGGGGGCAGCAGGGCTACACCCCCCCCCTACCCACCACCACCATTTCCACTAACACTCACACATAAACACACTTCTAAGGCTGTCAGGGTGAGATATTAAACCAAACACAAATGTGTGTACACGTATCCGGATACAAAAACACCACAGGCGCATCACAGTTGTCATTCTTTGAGTCTATATTGGGTGAATAAAAAGACAAAAGGAAACAAAACAGAGTTAGTCCGAATCACTTAAATATCACTGCTGAAAAAACACAATTTAGGTTGAACTTTTTACAGTAAAAACCCCATGAGTGAGGTGAGAATTGAGCTGCCAATACTGGATTCATTACGATAACAGCTTTTTTTTTTTTTACTTGTTTGGAAATAATAGATTTTGTTCGTTTTTATTGCAAGATAATGAAACATTATTTGAATTCAGATACTGAAATATTAGGATGAATTGTTGTATTAGTAGTTAAGGTTATAACATAGGATTCATTTGTTGAAGTCGTTTGAGTTCAATAATGTTAGTGATAAGTTCTTTGTGACCAGATTTACCTTGTTTTAGTTTAAATAGTTGGTCAGTATGTTCAGATAGAAAACCTCTGTCTGCACAGGAGTTAATGACCTTCTGTTCTTTCCTTTTAACGGCAGTAGATAAAGGGTTGTTTTACGTCCGTTATGTTTTATTGTTATTTATACCTTTTTGGGATTGTAATTTTAGCATGTATTTTATTGTCTTTTGTGAAGTACTTTGTGACTTCTCTTGTCAGTGATCGGTGCTACATAAATAAACTTTACTTGTTTGCTTACAAGACACACATCTATACACACACATTCACACACAGTATTATCAGATATAGGTGATAAGAAGTAAACTTATTGTTGCCGTGAGTTTACTTAGAGTTGAGGCCCCACCTCTGTTTGTTCTAGTTCAATAAAGCTAATTTAAAGACCATAGGGAAATAAATGTACAACGTTCGGGGCTCATTGGTCTTTGAGTCCTCAGTGCTGAGTATCTGTCTTATTTGTGGTCAGAATAAACTTTGTCAGCTTTAATACTGAGACGAATCCAGAGCTCATTCCCGGAGCTTCCAATAAAAGAACATGTTACAATAAAATAAGAATATTAATCCCACAAAAGGGAAATGTGCAATATTAAAGCATCATTAAAAATAGGAAGATAGAGTAAAACTTAAAATGACAAATGACTGGATGTTCAGCCGCTCCGTAGTGACGTGTGAACTTCTTCTGAAAAATGGATCCACCAGTAAAACGCATGTAGTTTGACAAATTTTTCTTATTTGATCTAATAAGTTTAAAATTTAGTCTGAGCTTTAATAAAAATTCAACATGATGTGTAAATAAATACTGGAAAATACCTGGTTTTCACTGAAAAATGAACAATAATATAGATATGATCAAGTTCTTTAAAAGTTAACTTACGTGATCTAATAAGCACATTTTAAAAGATAAAATAATTAATACTGCATCTGATTCTGATAATACTGCATCATTAAAGGTGGCAAGATAAAAAATAAATAAATAACAAGTGAAGTAAAAAATGAAAACATCTACTAGGGCCTAATAAAGCACAGGAGTCACACAGCGGCCCAGCGGCTAAAACCAGGCCTCCAAAGGCTCCAATCTGGCCTGTGGGATGAATTTGTGAAATGCAAAAATCACACTGAAGTTATTAACAATCAAGGATGTTAAATCATTTTAGGTCAATTCAATCTAAAGTGAGTAAGACCAGTAAAACATGATCATAATAACCTATAAATGATGAAAAAGCTTTTTTTTTCTCTTTGGTTTAATTTAAAAACCGTAAAATTACACAAAAATGTTTGTGGAATTTTGACAATATTCTATGTATTTGATCTGTAAGTTGTATAAATGATAAACTATGGTGCTATATTGTTAAAAATATACTTATTTTTCTTAAAAACATTCAGGTTGTTCATATTTGTTCGTGTACAGTTCACAGATGTAAACATTTTCATTACGATATTTAGCTTTTTTCACTCAAACACAGAGAAAACTTCGTAGTTGGCATTATTTTTAAAATTCTTATCCTATTATTTGACTGGTCTGATCCACTATATATCATATTAGGCTGAACTAAAATGAGTTTGACACCCCTGCAATAATAAAGTGCAGAGATGTAAAAGTATTAACACTACATACAATAAGCCTTACATGTCACTTAAGACCATTCACCGTATGATATCACATTGTTAAGAAAGTATTTCACATCTAAAGAAAATAACAGCCTGTATATAAGAGTCTATAATGGGTGAACAAAAAGAAAGAGAAAACAAAAGAAGAGTAAGACGGAATCACATAAAACACATTGTTAATACTGATTTCAAGTGTGAAACTGACAAAATAACTGAAGACGAGAGCAAAGTGTTGCAAACATCTCACACAAAAGCCGTAGCCGACAGACTGAAGGGTGATCCAGAAATAAATCAGAAAAGGAAGCGGCACATTGTAATTGACTGGCACCCACTCACGGCTGGCTTTGAGGAAAATCTAATATTTTCAGATTTACTGACACTTGTTTCTTAACAATAGATGCAGAGTGATTTCAGCTTCATTGTATTAATAATAAGCACTTCACCAACACTGATGTACTTCAAATACGCAGGAAGATGCAGCGCCGTCATCTGCACATGTTTAATGCCTCTTCATTGTGTTCTGACAATAAGACCAAGAACCAAAACCCTCCAGGTATCAAAAACATGACGCTGCTGAGGAAATAGAAATGATTTTACAGTGATTTTTTTTGTCCAGATGTGGGGAATAGATCATACGTGTCGATGTCTCAGATTTGGCTAAAAGCCACCATCCACGATCACGGAGACGGCGATACGGCCGCTCGGCCTCTAAGCTCCCTGGGATGACAATACTGAGGTGAACCCTGATCCAGGAATCCTGCTTTTATCCCTGCTATCTCTGTCCAACCAGAGAGAGAACGCTAGACCAAGAGAAAGATGGGATTTCTTAGACCTCTTTCTCTGCTCAAATCTATTTTTCACAGTCATGGTCTGTATACTTTAATCCTCTCTCTCTCTGCCTCTGTCTCTTTCTATCGATCTGTCTATCTGTCCTTTTTACTACCGATCTCCCAAAAGACAAAATCAGAAAGAAGGGCGCGCTGTGAAAGCAGAGGAAAAGCATGTGAGAACAACAGCGGCATCAGATGTGGTTTAATGAAGTCAGAGGAAGAGAAAGAACATGTAGATTCACAGGAAAACAGAAAAAAAGCAACATTTCAAGCACAAAAGGCACCTCAGAGAGACTCTTACTGGAAGAAATTCGACAAATAAATGTAACATTTTAGAAAAGAATCAAAAATGACATTGTCGTCCCTTATTTTATTCATTTTTTGACACTGGATGTTTCACACATATCAAGCAGAACAGGCAGTACGTTTTCCATTTCCATTCCAATTTGTGCTCTCAAAATGTGTTATTTATTATTCAGAATTAGTTAATTTAGCCTTTAAATGACTTAATTCGTGCACAGAAATTAGCAATTTGTTTTCTCAAATTGGCAATTACATAATCTGCTCTCTCCAGTAACTTTTTGCTCTGCAATTACTTCATCCATGTACATGAATCAGCCTGAATATATAACACATTAGGCGTCTTATTCAAATGGGTTGCTGTACTCAGATATTTGATGTTACCCGATATTATTATTGTCTCTTTTCAGGTATTCTAGAGTTAAGAAATTCTACATGTTTTCAGGAAATTATAAATGCACTAATAAAAAACCTCCAACAATATACAAGAACATACAAGCTAATTAGCTATAGTTGATTTTAGGCTAATGTATGGACTTGAATCATCAGAACAGACTGGGATTTTCCATAAATGTGCGCAAGTCACTAGCATTATGCTAGCCATTTGATACAGAATATCACTACCTAAAATATTACATCCTCATGACAGGCTTGTAATATAAAATATATTCCAGACTGAATCCCATTGTGTTTTTGGTTTTACTGATGGTAAAAAAGCAGTTTGCCTTTAACTCTTACTAACAAAAACATGCTTTTGTACAGACTATGTGATATATGGTGCTAATGAACAACATTAACTACTTATTTTTCCAAATAAACTATGATACATTTACAAAAACATACCTAATCCAAAGTCAAACTCACCTGGTAGACGTTAGCATGACAGCTAGGCAGCTATAACCGTTCTCCTGCTAGCTGATGTTAGCTAACTTTACCTTTTTAGAGAATATAAACCACTGTCATTTAGCTAGCTGAAGTTAGCAGCTGTTAGCTCACTATCTGCTCTGCAAAACCAAATGTTTTCAGGGAACATTCGACGTGCTGAGGGAACTGATGTGATTAGCTCACAGTGATGAAAGTTTAAGCTAATTAGATGCAGTATAGCTTCCATTAATAGGTTATATATATATTTTTTTATCTTTGTTTCCATGAACGTTGAGACAAGGACAAAGATTTTAAATAGGTCATATTTTTCTAAACCCGGTTTTATTAGTCTGTGGTTCATTTATTTGTGTATTTGGACCCTAATAATTCATATAGTTTGAATTTGAACCCTCCAGGTGCTG
>JAPTYQ010000019.1:17106101-17121569 GCA_029814465.1 Ostorhinchus cyanosoma
ATATACACACACACACACACACACACACACACACACATACATACACATATACATATACACATTATAAAATTACAGAATGGTTGTGTCTTCACTTTGTCCTGACTGTTAATGATACAAATTAAAAGTAGTTAGTATTAGAAGAGGTGAAAGAGGAGATGAGGGCAGACACAGGGAGTGAACCCCACATCCACCAACTCAATAAAGTTTAAGAAAGACATTATTAGCCCACAAAATTAACATATGATTCAAGTAGTAACTTGTCAACTTGACATGTCAAAACCAGCACTTTAGTAAGAATACTGTTTATTTGTATGAGTGACTGTATTTCACATTATTTTATTATCCAAGTCCTGTTTCATACAGAATATAGTTGCAGGGTGTGGAAGAAAATGCACCATTTTTGCAAATATTAGCTAGCGAAACACTGGTTAAGTTAAGCTAACGCTAACTGTATGCATTAGCCCACGTTCGCAAATGCTGATAGTCCAGGCTCCATTAGCACCATTAGCATGGCTACAGTCAAAATGGAGCAGGCAAAACTAAATCATTTAATTCAAGTAAATTAAATAAGTAAATTGTATTTATATAACACTTTTCACAGATAAAATCACAAAGTTCTTTACAGTTTAAAATAAAAAGTTAATACAAAAAAAAAATGCAATATATTTATGGTTGTTTCCTATATGAAAGCTGGAAGTTTCACCTTTTAATGCGAGTCCATTCATACTAATGTTAAGAGAAATTCAGGATATCTTAAATATATTCTTTACATAATGACCTTTTTTGTAATAATTTCAGCTTTGCTCTTTTTGTCATTTCTTGCCACTTTTTTTGTTTGTTTTTTTGCATGGCTCTGAGTGGAATATGATATCCCACTTGTTTTAAGCATTGAGGGGTTTACGTCACTGCAGACTGCCTTCCAAATGAACACCTTTAGAAGCAGACTTCCAATGGAATGGCAGAAGAAAAAAAAAATCCTGCAATGCTTTTGAAGCCTATTGTTGCACAGAAGGAACCCCATAATTGTAGAATGGATCAAATAAATGAATAACATACATGTGAGGAGCTCAGTTTAAACTTGAATGGTACGAAAATTGATTATTAAGAGAAGCATTTTAGACAAAAAAAAATCTGAATAATGAGTAATCTGAATTATTTTATTTCCAGGCTGTAAATTGTACAGGATAGAAGTGAAATAGCAAATATATATACCTCTGTATGTATTGTGACCCGAACATCTGGTAAAAAATTGTCACTGATATAGTTGATTATTGTAGCAAAGTTAAGACTATATATCTATAAAAGCAGAAGACGCAAAATTGAGGGTCAAAGGGGTAAATGGGGCCAAATATGAGTGTAATAATTTAGCTTTTAATGTGAAATATACATGTAGACAGGCTTTCTTGCTTTTATAAAGACCTAACAGGAGTGACATAAGTAGATTTATACTGATTTCTCTATAAATCGGAGCAACAAAGTGAACACTTTGACTGTTTCACTGTGTGAAAATAAAGCTGATGTTCATTTGGGATAAATTCAGAAGGATATTTTGATATAAATGTTGACAATGATGAGCATATTTTTTACTTGATATGAAACAGCTTGTCACACTTAAGGAATAACTGTCACGCTTAGATTTTCCATTTGGTGAGTAAATCTGTATCTCACACACCGGAGGGGAATGTTTCTACCAAAGTCATGCAGTAGGAAAATGTTCCCAAATAATAACCTCTTATTTCAGACTTGGTTTCGATGTACTCACTCACTCGCTCTGTGTCTTAATTCAGATTCTGCTGCTTTTCACTTTTTTCAATTCCTGCAAAATCACACACTTGATGTATGGAGGCTGGTGTAAGATGTACTTTGTTTGATGACGCACGGTACTTATCATATGATTAACATTAAACTGTACCTGAACGTCTACAGGAAGCCCTCAGGGAATACTGATTCAAATGAGACATTTGGATTCACGCTTGAATATGTATGGTACTATTCATTGTTTTTATTCTCTCTGACTTTAACGGACACATCAAAGTGCCAGCGTCGTGCTGTTTCAGAGGCTTTTTTTTTTATACCCGCTAATGAACAAAGTTTTGGAGGAGATGTTTGATATGGAGCTGGCCTAATGGCTGCCGGCTTTCAAATATACAGTTGAACCTTAGTTTTCACTCCCAGGGGTCACTTATGTGGTTTACAGCTTTGTTTTGATGGAAAAAAAAAAAAGCTTTGAAGAAAAAAGAGAGGATATTTTCTTCCATTTTTTTTTTTTTCCCTTGCAGCTTTACTTTCCGCACTGAAGCCAGTATTGGAGATCATTTGGGCAAGGCCAGGGGAGGTTATTGCTTTTTCAGTCCTCTGATGTTACTTCAGTCCTTTGGCGGCATGTAGGGGAGGGCAAAGGAGCTATTAGACAGACAGCCCACCCACGTCTGGACTCAGAAACCACTCAGATGGCTGTCTGAGGCTAAAAGCTCTGCATGTTGATGCTCTCTGCTCACAGTTACTCGGCCGGGTGGGTTGATGCGGTGAGTGGAAGTGGTTACACGGGAAGAAGTATCTGTCACTGCACAGTAAAAACCTCATTTCAGGGTGTGAGACTGTTTGCTATATGTGTGAACCAAGGGACTATTTTACCAAATTGAAATAATACAGCTTTTTAATAGCCTTTGCGCTTTTAAATGCACCCCTGCACACACACACACACACACACACACACACACACACACACACACTCAGACCTGTTGATGTAATTTCTCTCACAGATTGGTAAGAAGATGAGTACCAAAGCGAAAACGAAAAAGCAAGAGGTGCTGGTTGATTAAGTACTAAAAGACAGACAGGGATGTTGAGCTTGCAATCTTGTTTTTGGGGTTTTTTTAGGGCTTGAAGTGACCTTGGTTGGAGGAGAAGGTAGAAATGGGTATGACAGAGGGGTGAATCTCGCTAACTCAGGCTAACTTACTGAAAACACTGCCCATGCCCCTAATTAATACTGTTAAATTGCTGAAATTAGCAGGCTGGCTAATAGCCCCGGATGAATGCTAACAATAGCTAATGTGGCTCAGTTAAGCTAATAATACAAACACCAATAAAAAAAAAAAAGTGAACATTTGAATAACTAACTACTTTATCTTTAATTTATCTTCTCATTGCAATTACATTAAATTTGTCAGTCATGATGAAAAAGAATTTATTTAAAAGCTAGAAAAATAGGAAGTCTGACAGCAGCAGCTGTAGGTCAAAGGTCACATGGCAACATACTGTACTGAAAGAAATCTTATTTTTAGAGTGTTTTATGCTGAAAAAAATAGATGAAAACCTTATTTTTCCCACAATATATCACCTTAAATGTATGTATTCTGCCCACCCTCCAGACATACTGTATTTAAGTATAAATTGAACTTTGCTCTGACATGAACTCCACCCACTGCAGGACTCTGAAAACTGCAGTTAGAAACAGGCTGAAATGGAGGTGAACAGTGTCTGAATGTCCAGGCGTTATGTGAAGAAAGAGGAGTTAGAGGATGCCCATATGACAGAAAATCACAAGACACTTATGCAGAAACGTATGAGGCTTTGGAAAGATGTGCTGATTGTAACACCTGTGGAGAAAAAAAAAACAAAACAACCTGCATCCATTTAAGTGAGCACTATTTTTAGACTATTGTCAGTGTTTTTTTCTTGCTATCATGCAGTCTTTTCCTTGAAGCCTCTTAAACCTACCAGTGTTCACCAAGAAAAAGATCATGCCTACACTCTGTATTATATCTAGTTTTTTGTTTTTTTTTGTTTTGTTTTTTTGGATGACACACAGTGTGTATCATATTATTAACAGATTTCAACAGATAAACAATGAAACCCAATGAAAAAGCAGTTTTATACAAAATCATTCAATCGTGGAACTAATCAAAAGGCTTCAGAAAATAATTGAGGTTTGGCAGAATGAGACTGAAGGATAGGTGGACTGAATAGAAGCATTAACACTGATTTGTTTTATAAATATTTCATGACTTGGAGTTGTATTAATGTTGGATTGTACGGCCTCATTAAGATGAGATCTTCACATAGAAGAGTTGAATCAAGCCATTTTTAGATCTAAAAGGGGAATTTTGTTCACAGATTTATGTAGTTTTATGCACATCATTGTTAGTCATCATTGGTTTATTTTAAATGTATCATAGAGAATGCAGTGAAGAAGGAATGTCACTGTTTCTCTTGATGCCATTATGGTTGAATAATTGTTATTGTGTTTTATTGTGTCTCATGTATGTGTTTTATATTGTTTGGACTTTGGTTTCCCTTGCAAAAGCAATTTCTGACCTCAGTGAGACTTCCTGGTTAAATAAAGGTAAAATAAAATAAATTGGTACATTTAATTCCAATTAAGCCAAGTGATTCTATCCATCCCTCAAATAACATTTCCTGTTTTGAGTCAATTTAAGTCAGACCACTAAGTATTAAACTATATTTTACATACATTGAATTCACATTACAATTTAAAAAAAACAGTAAGATAAGCATCCTGCAATGTTGACAGATGCCAAAATTTAGCTGTTTAAGCCTGAAAAACAAACATAACCACTGAGACATCTGCATGAAGCTGGTTGGATACTGATGCGAAGCCGCGACAATGCAACAGGTGAATGGAGGAAAAGAATGGCGCTCCTGTTGTGCCTAATTTGCCACTCAACATCCATCTCCAAGCGCTGTCAGTTCGGAGTATGAAGACATTTGGATTGATAAATGTCCTTCATATGCTATCTCTAAGTGGTATTATACAAGGTAATGGTGGGCAAGCTGTGTGATGCCAGCGGCCTATGTGATGATACTATCAGAGGTGACCGCTGCCTTTGGGGAGAGGTGTGTGAAGCATCCTGGCAAGAACAACCGCCTTGTCAAAGCGGCGATTTGCTGTCGCTCTCTGTACAGTCATGAGATTAAGGTTAAGCTGTGCCAAAAACTACTGTCAAAACAGGATCACTGTGTGTGTGTGTGTGTGTGTGTGTGCGTGTGCATGTGTGTGTGTGTGTGTGCCTTCTATATAACAGGGTTATTTCTCTACAGACAGCTCTGGGCAGTTGTGAGACCTATTCCTCCCCGAAGCCATCTTGTGGAAATCGATTCACCTTTTGCCTCGTAAGCGCGCACATCAGCACGAACACGCTCACACGCAAGTACACAGATCCTCGCTAGTGCACACACAAAGAAAAAAAAAAAAAAAACTCACATCTGGTGCCTTGATGGAGGTACTTTTGTGAGAAGTTGGAGTGACATCAATTGCACTCAGATAAAAATGGATTTGGCCCCGGCTGTTGGCTCGGTAATACATTCTGATGCAGCAGCAGAGGAAGATTTATCAGGAGTCAAATCAGACGCCTCACTTTCACACCCTAACACATATCACATACGGGAAGGCAGAAAACGGAACTCATGCATAGAATTACGCCACGCTCGCCGTCCGCCTTCGTTTCATCTCGGTCTCCTCAAAAGTACCTAATTACTTCTGGAAGGTTTGAGGATATAAGGAAATAAAGGTGAGTTGGTCTTGTCTAGTTGAGTGGATAATGCTCTGTATCATCCACGGCGCGGCTCAAATTCTCGGCCAAACTTCTTCCTTTTCTACTCTGCCACCACTCGACTGTTTAATTTGAGGCTTTTGTAAGGATCAGTGAACCTTTGAAAAGTTTAAATCTACTTCTTGACACCGTAGAACTTGAAATGATGTGCATTTAAAGGAGGCAATCAAAACTTTAGTGCCTTCTAACAGGTCTGGACTGATCACATCATGGTTCGCACAGAAGCCCCTATAAGACTCCTGTAGCATACCTCCATGTTGATTCAAAGCAAAGACCTTTTTTCTGCTGTGTGGAGAAACTACTCACCACTGAGCCACCAGATAAAAAACTAAATTAATACAGCTACGCAAAGTCTAATCAAATAAGAAGCATGGCAGCAATTGGGGTTTGAAAGGAAACATAAACCACTGCTGCAACAGTCAGAGCTAATTCAGGCTTTGGACCTATTTTTACTACATCACATGTTAATAGACCTGAATAATAGATCAGGGAATGCAAAGGTTTCCATCCAAGACAATGACTGTGCTTGCATTTAATTCACCAGTATGTTTAAATGTGTAGAAACTAAGTCGAACATATATTCTTTAACTCATTTCCATAGTGACATTGAACAGTACAGACTTCTCAGTCTTTGTGAACGCTGCCACTTTTAGTAATTGTGCAACTCTGGTCACGTTCAAGGTCATGTTAATGCATAGAACCACCATTCTGAAGTGTTCACCAACTTCCAAGGTGAGTGGAAGTGTTGACATCAGTATGCTACAGGTACTGTACTTTAACATAAGTGCTTCCATGTCTAAGTTGACTCGAGTGCTCACAACTTACTGAGAAAAGACAAGGAAACTACTTGTCTTCACGGTGAAACAGCAGCTGAGAAATAAATCCAGAGGATTGCAGCATTGAGCTTCATTTTCCTGTACATTTCAGTTATGGGCTTTGATTCCTCTTATCGTATTTTAGACTCAGTATGTAAATGGAAAGTACAATGCATTCTTTCAGTTGTAGCAGACTCTCTAAGCTTGCAACCCTGAAAATGATATGAGAAGTTAAGTCAAGTCATTTGTATTTATGTAGACTCATATCACAGAACACAAATTTGCCTTAAGAGGCCTTATAGTCAATGTAAGGCAATATGCACCCTCTGTACTTTGAAAATAGAAGAAATATCAAGAAGAGCCACAAAGGAACAACCGCTCATTGCACATACAGTATGTTGCAAAAACTTATATATATTCAACAGGCCAAAAGTCTTATTGACAGATGAATAACTCAAATGCAGTGTTAGATGACCCAAAAAAGACATTAAGACCATAAGGATTTGAGGGAAACATATGGAAACTCTCTGTAGAGATAACTGCACTGGTCTGGTAGTCAATTTGGAACCAATTTGGTGGTTGTCAACATTGTACTTTAACATAACTTGGACAGTTTATTAGCTATGGCCCTTTGGTTCAGCTTTGATCATCATCATTTGCTTTTCCTCCATACCCGTCCTCTTGTCTCACTATGGACTGTCCCCGCCTCAGAAGACCAATATGGTGCAAACTCAATAACTCAATATCTATCTCAGGGCAGTACTAGAACACTAACACACAATACACCTAAACCATGTCTGTTCTCTGATCTTTTTTTCTCTGTGAGACCTAGTTTGAGGATCACACCTTCAGGATAAATGTTTTTTTTCTTTTTTTTAAATTAGAACATCTGAGGTTTTCAACTCCTCAAGGGCTCTCGCATGGGGAAGTGTCCTCTGTGAGCGGCCTAGAGTAAATCCAGAGCTCCATTAGTCTGAAGTGAACGGTGGGGCTGGGTTGGCTGGGGATCAGGACTCTTTATCGTCCAGATATCCAGCTGATGGTCTGTTATCTGAACAGTGTATCTGGCATCCATTTCGTGCTCCAGTGGACCTGGTGTTGGGCAGCGGTTCAGACACTACTCTGCCCTGCTGTGAAACACTTACAACTTTGATCCTTAATTGACACAAAATCCTTTACAGCAGGCTATAGAGTGGAACACAGGGAAACGGAGGGTATCCCAAGGTTTTGGCATTTAGAACCAGCAGAGGGAATTGGGGACTGTTGTTCCAGAAATTATGGCAACAGAAAAGGCATTGACCTGCACTTGAGTTAACCTTTTAACATGCACTGTTTTCATGTAACCTTTACGGCTTAGGGTTAGAGTTAGACTTAAAACAGGGGAACTGTGAGGCCAAAGTGTAATAGACTTCACCTGAAAGGGGGGAAATCTAATCCTTTGTGTTTAGCATGTCACTAAAACACAAGCTAAAGTACAAATGACTCAAATGTAACCCCAATCAACCTTAAATATGTCACCAGTGACCAACTGGATGAACAGTATTTAAGACTTTGGGTTACATTTGTCAAGGTTGAGCTAATATAGTTGAGGTTGTGTTTTACCCATGCACGAAACAAAAACTAGAAGACAACCTCTTTCAGCTTTAATCTAATGCATAATACGCTTGCTCTGTAATAACCCTAAGTGAATCCTCAATGAATAGAATGGATGTTCAAAGGTTTTTAATACTTTCTGAAATGCTGACGTGAGTTGGATATCAGGCTAATGTTAAAAAGAAGCGATCCAGAGCCGACATGATTGTTGAAAGAAGCAGTTTAAGATTAGATGAAAGTTGAAAATTGTATTTGTTTGTTTTTTGACTATAAATCCTCATCTGAATCTGACAGAATACAACAGATCAGCTTCAACAGGGCATCGTAGACAGTTGACCGGCAGTCCATACAAAATCAATTACTTTCTATTTGTTTAATTTAATTTTCCATTCCGCAGAATTAAAATATCAAATCTGGTCTGTAGTCTATGTTATTAGAATAAGATGAAGCCTTGCACCAAAAAGTATTTTAAATATTTTTTTTTTTTTTTTTTTTTATTCCTGCATAAAATACTGTTTAATTAGATAACTACAAACTGATTTAACAAAATGATGATGCATAATCTGTTGTATACACTGCACTTGATGTTCCTTAAAGGCAACACAGTAGCATATATTTATTTTTGCCCCCATGGCGCCACGGCTGAGAGTGATCCAAAGGAAAACCATAAAATTTGACTACACACCATAAATCCAGTGCTTTTGTTTAATGGGCATCTGAAGAGTATTTTGCTGCTTTTGGTAACACTTTCCAACAAAGGTACATAAATAGATTAGTAACACAGTAATAAACAGTAACACAATTAAACAATGATGAATGTGGCTAAAATCAGAAAATTAACTGTGATTTACCCCAACAACTATAGCGTAGCATTACTGAAATGTGCTCTCTAATGCATTAGGTCTCATTTTAACCTGATGATTGCAACAATTTCCTTTACAATATACATTTAAGTGCAGTTGATAGACTTAGAAAAAAAAAAAATACTGAAACCTATGAAACTCACATGTGAAACTGCACAAATGGGACTAGTTTCACCAAATAGCCCCGCTATCGACTATTTCTCTGCGCTATTGACCTATGTCACATTCTGACTGTGCACATACCACTATGGACCGCTCCATATACTTCTATAGGCACACTCACTACATCATACAACACGCTCCAGTTGTCAGCTGGTGAGTGTTCAGCCTGCGGTGTTCTTTTGACTGATGAGCAGATAAATGGCTTATGTTTGTGAGCATGGGGTTGCCTATTGAAAAATCTGGCCCTCATATATCACATCATACATCCAGCAGCTCAAATTCACATTCTCTTTGTAAACCTCACATATAGACACGCATGAGTGCAAACCGAAAGAGGAGGGACAAAATCACACTCATGAAAAGGACATATAAAAGTCAGACCTTCATGTTTCATGGGAAAACAAAGTTTTCCAGTATTTTATTGCTAATACTGTAATGCATTTCTGTATGTATGGTGTTTTATGTGCACTTATACCTAAACTGCAAATCTGATTTTAATTTTTCAAATAGGTGCTTATAATTCATATACTTTCTGTTAATGACGCTAAGATTTTCTGTAGAAAATGAATTGGAGGGAGTAAATATATGTAAATGCTGGCCATTGGCCATACACTGAATCATTGGCTTCAGAATGCAAAAGGAGGTCAGAGAGGAAGTGAGAAGGACAGAGTTGGTAGAGTACCAGAGGTTACCTGAGGTAAGCTACGGAAAAGTTAGCTTTTTTTTTTTTTTTTGGAAAGTTGGGTGTTGGCGGACGTGAAGGGTCGACTGGGAGAGAGGAACAAAAAGATAAACCAAGCCCACATCTCAAACAGGGTTTAATTGCCTTTACCTCAGAGAGGAAGGAAGGTAGAAACCGTTTCCTCTACGGTGGAAGAATGGATGGAGGGAAAGTGACTCTCTGGAGAAGAATGACAAAACCCCAATCTGTCTAAAAAGTAGAAGTGCGAGCTCCCATATATGTGTCTGTGTTTCAAATGGGCAGCATAGGGACACTGCACAGCATCTAATTGGAGGGAAAAAAGTAAGCTAATTGAGACACGTATGTTACCTGATATAGATATGATACCTGCACTACATGAAAGCATGTAATGCGAGTAATATTTGATTACAATGGATATATGCCTAAACTAAGGAGGGTCACATTTCTGTGGATACAACACAGTGAAGCGATGTTTATGTACGCCATCACATCTCAAGATGACAGGAGAACCCCAATGCTGACAGGTTTTCATGCAATAACGTCAAACAAATTACAGACTCAAATTGAGACAGTCTCACCAACGCGTCGTCATGGTGTTTCACCTCAGGCCACACGAATTAGCATCAATTTGCATGTTTGAGTGACTTTGTACACAGTTGCGCTGCCTCTAAAATTATCCTACTTTATATTTGTCTGGGTTTTACTAAATCCCCATGAGTTAAAACTTAAATTCTACTACATCATTGTATTAAATGTGGGATACTAAAGCCCAGACTGTATGTTCAGGACTGAGTGAAATGGTATCAAGACCATTGCAGGGAGAAATTGCAACAACTGGTCTCAGTGTGGCTCAAACTGGCTGATGGTGTTGCCTGCTGCTCCAGTGTCCAGTTTTGGAGCTTAGATCACATTACATTTCAGTGTTTATGGCTTGCACTTCACCTGTCGAGGTAAGAAGCGCAGTATTACCAAAAGACATTCTGAAAAGCTGTCTTGTGTAATCTGTTTTGAGGTGATGCCAACTCCTCTAAATGATAGAAGCGCTCCAGGAATAGATGAGACTAATTCTTGACCATCCTGTTTATCCTTTTAAATGCAAAAAAAAAAAAAAATCAAGAAACTCACTGTCAATATTCTCATGCTGCACATTATATTTAGCTACAAAAAGCAAGAAAAGCCAGCAGTTATAATGAAGGCACTGAAAATTGTCTCTTTAGAAGCAATACAGCATCTCATATCTTTGCATTGGTGCAATTCGGCAGGTTACCAGACAAATGTCACAAAGCACGTTTGGGTGTATTTTAAAAATAAATATTTACTGAGATAAAAGAGAAACTATTTTTCAGAAAAAACACACTTTTATATTATTTCAATTCAAAAATCCACATGTAACACAGTAAAAAGGATGCGAAAATTATGCGATACTATTTTTTCAAATATCTTTTTATTCTCTCACAGGTACATTTTGAGGTAAATATGCAATGCAGAGTGTTTCAGAAAAATGACTGCTGTTCCGAAATCACTCGTGATTTATATGTGTTTAAATGGGCAGATTCCGCATGTAACGGGAGTGGACACGATGGGTTACACACGAAACCTGGAATGAGACTGAGATTCATGAACCTGCCTGTCTGGATTAGAAAAACCACTAGGATCATCAAATTTAAGTGTCTTTATTTATAGCAGTATATAAGACAATTTCAAGCCTTGTTTTCCAGATCAAATGCACTGACACCTAGGTAGCTTTTCATGTCTTAATTTTGGTCCTATTTTTGGCAATTTTTCATTAATTTTGGGATGGCTCAGAGCAAGAGTATAATATATATTTTTTGCATTTATCCAAGGTTATCATTAGGTACATCCTGGGGGGAAATATGTCTAATTTTCTCTGTGATTATTGGGTCTAAAAAGTGGGAAAAGTGCCTAAAAGAATGCAGTTTGATAGAAGCATAGTAAATATACATATTACAACACTATTAAGACACAAAATTAGAACAGCAATTTGTACAATATGTACCAGACAATATATTATCAATATGATAATTAAGGAAATACACATAATAACTGCAAACATATTGTGTGTAATTACAATGATGTGATTTTAAGGTGAAGTTAAACAGTCTGTTGGCTACAGGCAGGAATGATTTCATGTGTCATTCCATGGTGCGTTCAGGTGGAATCAGTCCTCCCTGAATGTGCTCCTGTGACTGACCGGCACATCACCGAGTGGGCGTGTGAAGTTGTCCAATATCGTCTTGATTTTTCGAAGTAATGATATCTTTCATATCATCTCAACGTGAATCATTGCTTAACCATTTATATTTTAAGAATCAGCAAAACACAGGGTTTTGAAGTATACATTCATGAATAAAATATTTGTCTGTTCTCGCTGTTACATTTTTCTACAGCCTGATTGTAAACCTCTGAAACTCTGCTCACATTCCCCACTGTCCAGCCTGTTGTCAATAGTGTTGTACCTACTGACAGCTGACTGCGGTTGGAAAATGTGTCAACCAATCAGAGCGTCTGTTGTCTGGTTTAAGTTTACCAGCTAAATCCATAAAATGTCTTGACAGGAAGATCAATGCAACTGATGGGTGAGACAAAAGCAAGTTGTTCGTACAGCGAATAACATCTAAAATAGCTTCTGATAATGAGGTATTTTTGTTGCTGTCTTCCTAGGGAAATGGCAGCATTGGTTTTGGCTTTTTCTTTGTTCTTTGTTCGTTTACATTTTTCTCACACAACCTTGCCCACAAATAATAACTCAAATCTTTATAAGATGGAATGAGGTAATCACAGTGAAATGATGTAGACTCAGAGCTATCAGCCTCATCCAGCCTCCACATACTTTGATCACTCCCTTATCTGAGTAAAAAGCCAAACAGAGGTACAAAACCTGAAAATGTTTCAAAAAGGCAATTAATAATGATCCATTTCTTGCTCGGGTTAAAACATCCTCCAGTTCCATTTACTCCACCTTTACTGTCTTGCCCTGTCCCTACTCCATTTACTACGATTTTTTTCCCGCCTCTTTCTTTCTTTTTCTTTTTTTTTTTTACTCTTTTTAACCTTCTTACCCTCTTCCTCTACTATTTCTCTGCTTCATTACCTCTGCTTGTCCATCACAATGAAAAATTCTGCTGTGTTCTTCCTACAGAAAGCCTTACGGGAAGGATTCGGTGAGGGTCCTTCTGCCTCCTACCATTCCACAGTCAGTAACAGGATAACAGTAACAGATCCTCTTTTTCTCGCTTTTCTGTGCATGTGACTTTAAGTTTGCATTATTCTCCACAAAAGCAAGTCTGTTCAGTGGTACAAATGACTTGACGCAGCCTTTTAGGAAAATAGAATATGCAGTCTTTTCTATACAAATGCATCCAAACTCTGTTGAACTGAATCAAAAAAATTTCAGAATAATACTGGATTCCATATCTGTTTAATGAAAAAAAAAAACAAAAAAAAAAACCAATGAGTGTGTCAATGCATGATAAACAGCAGTCAATTCACTATTCTGCACGTCAAGTCATGTTGTGAACAAAAGTGCCTGCCAAAGGGTAATGGTTTTCGTGTCAAGTACTGTACACACTGAAGAGAAGCCAGAGGCTGTGTTTGAAGTAATGCAATCTGCATTGAGCAAAGAAGTACCCAGCAGTCCTCAGGGTCAAATGTAATCACACAATGATTTTGGCTTCTAATATTACCTTCTGCTGGTTAAATAAATAGGACTCGGCTCTAAATTGCTTTACACCTCTGCTGAAGTACAGAATATGCATGCTGTGCTTGATTTGTACTGCAGCACATAGTCCCACAGAGCACCACACTCTGTCCATTAGAATGTGCGCTCATGCTTTTTAGTCGCTGGAGGTGTCGGGTGTCCATGACTCAGGTAAGTAATAGTTCCATGAATTTGCAAAACTTCACCTGTTCACTGAAGTGCTGTGCTAGCATAATGCTCTTGGCAGTAATAGAATCAGTAAACAAATTGTTTAATGCATGCACTGACTGAGTCATTGCACTCTGAAAATCACTGAGCTGTGGAACTTTGTGTTTTATAAATCCAGAACTGAACAACTGGTGAATGCTTACAACACACATCTTCTATTGTTATGTCTGGTATACATATATGGGGGAAATCAGACTACTCTTACACCTCTCTCTTGTGCTTTGGTTAAACGTAGAGGGTAAATACTCTGGATTGCAATGAGGAACCCCAATACACATGGGGAAAACAAGGTAATAAGGTGTAACCGAGAGCGTTTAAAGGCAACCAAGCAGGATTGTGTGCCTTTTAAACTCAGGAAGGTGAGTTAAGTATATTGTATAAAGAGGTCGGGACTGGGTTGTAGCAACTGTTACTACTCAAGGAGAACTGTTTGACTGCAGACGGAAAGGGAAAATACCAAAGACACATCATCACATGTACTTTACACAAATCTGACAGTGTGGTTTCTTTTGGTTTCACATTGCAACTGCAGTAAAATCACCAAACTGATCCCAGGAGTTGATAACGACAAGATCTGATCTGTCGCACAAAGTCTTCTCTATTTGAAAGACGGAAAGCGAAAGACAGATAACATTTACTATGGTGTACAGTGCAGGACTTTTTAGTTTATCTTCAGGTCTTGCGTACAGTTAACATCCAAGGATGATTGGAAGCCTTCAATTACATTTGACATTACCCCGCCCCCTGAAGGGGAGGCAAGGGTATTGTTTTTGGTTTGTTTTTTTTTTGTCTGCTTTTGTGTTTGATTGTCAGCAACTTTATGCAAAAACTACTGGACCAATTTCCATGAAATTTTCAGGAAAGGTGCGAGGTGGTCCAAAGTAGATCCCATTAAATTTTGATGAATGTAGGTCAAAGGTCACCAAAAATGTGTTTTCTCTATGATAAGAGATAGGACAAATCAGGTAAAACATTTGCGAGGGGCGGGGTTTGTTGTGCCTGGCACCACTTGTTTAAGTATTTTTTTAATCTTAATTGCTTTCTAGAGCTGTATTTCTACTCAAACATCATTTCCTCCTCTTTATTCAGGAAAATGTCGATGGTCAGTGACAAAGTTCAACTTATCCAAATCAGCCTTTCCACCCTAAGTCCTACTTCAGTTTTTACAGAAATCCACTTTTTTTGGATGGACAAACCTGAAGCTGTTTGGCCTGATCATTTTGGGTCATATTACCCTGAAAAACCAAAGAGTCTGGACCAAACAAGCTAAGTTTGGAAGTAATGTATAGGCATGTTGCATTGCGGCAAAACTTTAGACAAGATGAACTATTTTGCTGGATGGCTATGCCTTTTCGTCCCTGAACGCTGTCCATAGGGAGTCCTGCTATACCTCACTGAAATGAATGTCACAACGCTACACTACTGGCACAGCTGCTCCTACTGTTAACACGACTGTACTGCTGTTAGTGCTCCGAGCACTGCTATAAGCATTATAAAAGTACCATTTCACTCCAGCGATACTGCTCTATGGGATTAGATGCTGGATGCTGATAGCACAGCAGTTACAGTGGTGCTGTATTTCATTTTAAGATTAAAATGTGTCCTTGATAACGCTGGCGAAAGAGGGGGCCCAGTGTATGTAAAGCACTTTAAGTCCATCTTAATCTCGCGACTGCAATGGAGAGCTCATTTCCAGACAGATCCCCAATGGATTCCTCCTTCACTACTATCTGATGGTGAGGGACCGTAAAGCACAGCCCCAGCCTGCCACTCAGGTGGGAGTAAATACACAGAGAAGTCACATGAACCC
>JAPTYQ010000019.1:17216443-17226974 GCA_029814465.1 Ostorhinchus cyanosoma
TCCAAAATAATTCAATATTCTAAATAAAGTCAAATATGTTTTCAAATATTTTAAAATATCTACCTAACGACGATTCAGTCCTATTGTAGTCAGCGTAATCCAATATTCGCCGATAGTTTAATAGTCAGCCACATAAAGAATAATATTTTTTCTCAAATAACTTTAAGCAACTATAAAGAGCTAAACAGCATCAGAATCGACTTTTTTGGCCGAGTCTGTGAACACAAACAAGGAATTTAGCTTCGGTTTTTCTAATCTCATGTCATACAGTTTCAACATAAACCAACATAAACCTAATAGAAACAAAAATTTGATTAGAAACAAAGACAGCAATGAGTTGAAGAATAGTATATAAATAAATGAGTAGATTTGTACAGAGAATATAAGTGTGAAAATAATAGAAATGTAATTCATTTTATACATTTCTGCATCTGTAGTTGCATGAGTAACCTTTTTAGTCAGTTGGAAATCCACTCGATGTACTTTTAATGTTTATATTATGTGGAAGCAGAAGATCCTGATTTTTGTTCAGAGACATTTAAAAAGAAAGCCTTTAATTATTCTGCTTCCACTGCTCAGAACGACTTACAGAAGGACATTCAACTGAAGGAACTGGTCCCTTTGAATACATTCAAAGTCATTTTAAATCAATGGGAAAAGGACAAATGTGGATGGAGATGTTTTTTTTTTTTTTTCTAAATGACTGAACTGGGTTTGGCTTTGAGATGCTTTTAAGGAGCATTCTTATACTTTTAGTACCTTTCAAAAATAATGGTGATGTTTTATATGTATGTTCTAAACAGTTATAAGTTTGTTTTAGTACTGACTTTCATTGTGTTTATGTATATTAGTGTGGATTTATAGCTGATGTCTTGAAAAATATATGTTTAATCTCAATTAGCTTTTGTCCTAGTTAATTAAATGTTATAATAATAATAATAATAATAATAATAATAATAATAATAATAATAATTCAACCACATTTCCTCTCCCAGCTCCATATTTGACACCTTGTAATTGTGCAATTACAAATCCATTAACCAATGACAATCCTTCATGTATTATAATTGAATATGACAGTTCAGATAAAGAGAAAAACAATATACATGGGCACTTTGTCTCAGTATAATCCCTGCACTATGGGGGAAGGAGCCCCTTATTCTTCTCCCATGACACTATCAGCCCACAGCCACTGCAGAAAATCCCACTGTTGTTTGAGGAAGACAAGGAATTACTTCCTGTGTCAGATTAGGGTTATCGGGGCGAGGCTGAGAGTTATTATTGTGACTGATATTGGCGCTCACACACACATTACAGAGCACAGAGAGTATTTAAAGGGTTATCAAGCCATTAGAAAGTTGGATAATCTGCACTCGAGGGCAGTTAGCTGGCAGTTAGACTGGTCATTGGGAATTTGGCCTACATAACAACTACAACAAACACAGTCATGCAGTGTATTGTTTCATGGAAGAAAAAAAAAAAACCCACTTATGCAAATGTGAGATTTCTCTCATGTTGAAAAGCTTTTAGTGGAGAGGTGATTGTACAAGGCAATTTGGAATTTTCATTCAACAGTGTAAAGAGAGACTGAGAAGGAGGAAAAATGGGACGAGAGGAGAGGCTCTGAACACTGATGCTTTGGCAGTTGAACAAATAAGACACAGATGGAAGAGAGAGAAGATGAACGAGGGAGTAGAAAAATGAAAAATCTTTTTCAGTGATTACAGAACAGAGTATTTTTAAGTTGTACGAATGCAACGTTAAATCAGAGCATGTGTCGGCCTTTGGTTTTTCGCATTTCACAAAACTGCAGTAGGAGTTAGACATATATTTAAAGCATTAGAACATCATATGAATGCATTGATTACAAGTTACTCCCAAAATGATCCTAAATGTGCAGACACTGAATAGTATTAATAAGATAAAAAAAAAAAAAAAGCATAACTCTAATAGGTCAAATATAAGTTTGAGGAGAACATTATGGTTTGGGTTGAAATAATAAATGTAAACACAGCTTTTGTTTACTTCCACCTGTTGATCCAACCCAAGAGGTCATCCATGCAATGTAAAGACCAGTCGTTTTAAAAGCCTTAATTGGTCAGGATTTTTACTTTCCTGGTGAGGTTAAGGGACTCCAACAAAGACTATTAACCTTCAACCTCTACATTTAAGGGAAGGCTTTCCAGAAAATATTAGATCTGGAGAATATGCACGCATAGATACAACAGGTGCCAAAGCAAACACAAAATATTAAAGCTAAATAGTTCAGATACTCTAATATAGAGTCGATTTTGGGAGTAGTTTTGTGCACCGCTGTTAAAACACATGTACAGTATAGTCTGTTTGCAGATTTATGATGTGAGAAAACTGTACAAAGTCAGTGATGCAGACCTAGAGGAAGGTAATTCATGTCAGTAATGTGGCAGAAATGTAAATGATCCATCAAACAACGTTAGCATCGGTAGGTTGCACTTTTCTAATGCAGTTTTCTGAGGTCAAACTGCTTTAGAATAGTGAAAAGGTGTGAACACAACTGTGCCCATTAGTTTAATGGGCACATCTACGGGTTAATTCTTTTATCCAGGCATTAACCTAAGGGTTAATCTTTAAGAATCTGCTGCTGAAAAGAACACAACTGTGAACTGATTTTCATTCCTCCTGTTACAGTGACAATAAATATAGTATTCTATTTCTACTGTGGTGCATGCAGTATACTTATAAAATAAACCCCTTTCCCACCAGATTCCAGGAACTTTTATGTCTAAGAAGTTATTTACCTGGCTAAAAATATCCTTTTAATCTATTTACTTTGCATTTCCACCTCAAAACTGCTGAAAATGTATTTAAATGAGGCTCGGTCATTTCCAGTCCGGCTGAATTTATTTGAGCGTATTTGGTAAAATACTTTTAACAGGTTCCAGACTGTTTCAGGCACATTTACCGAATACGCTCTTGAACATATTCGGATTGAACTGACTGGTGATAATAATGCACTCGTAGGAATGAGACGAACACGCTCGGCTCATCTTGTGCGGATTATGCTCAAAAGAGCGACTTTAAAGACTCAAAAGAGCGGATTTGGCAAATGGACCTCGTAGCTTCTCTTCTTTTGCTCCATTTTCCAAAATGATCCAAACACAAATGAAGTGAAGCTTGTAGAAATGGGATAAATGAGTTTGCAGCCACACATTGGCTGTAGTGGGTGAATGTACGTGTGTTCCACCAATCAGCATTCTTCAGCAAACAGCCCCGCCCCCAAGAATTCTAGGGAATCGGAAAAGTCTTTTTTTTTTTTTTTTTAGGTTAAGTTAGGGGTAATTTTCAGCTAATTTCAGTTGGAACAGAGGTTTTTCAACGTTTCTGGAAAAGTTCCTACTGTGGAAAGAGGCTACTTAGATAATATATAATATTATTAAAGCCGTATGCCACTGAGACTGTAATTTAAAGTCATTATAGAACACTACGGCTTCAGCTTATACTAAAAAATGCCTCTTTGAACTGATCCAGGAGGTCTTTTTCAAACTGTAGCCACAAAATTATGACACTTCTTTTTTTTGTTGAATGCACGTTCTGTTGAAACATTTCCCTTTCCAACCATTAAAGGCCTTGATCAAATAAAAAAAAAGGGGAAAGCAATTGAATTTCTATGCTGTATTATATACACAAAGGCAATTAAATGAGCTTTACATAAACAAATAGAACATTGACCGAGAGGGAAAAAAAGAACAAAAAAAACTGTACAATAGTAATAATACCATATAAGAAGTGAGAAGGGAAAAGAAATGTTGAATATATAATTACAAAGCCAAAGGATCAATGAAATATAATGAATATGAGCAGAAGTATTCATATTCAGTATTAACATTGAGTCGAATTAACTCAATAATAGACATATGAATTTTCATTTAAGAATGATTAGGCTACAATCAAGTTTATTATTTTTTTTAGCTCTTTTCTTGAACTCTACTTTATTCTCTTAAAACATGTTATCAATCAGGTTTACGTCCAAAGACATTTCAAATTTTAACCAAATTATCTGAAGATCTGCAAAACAAAATGCTAATATATGTGTTTTGAGCCACTTTTGGTTTTAAATCTCTGCATGTACATTTAGGATTTTATGTAATTACATATATTCTGAGCTGCAGATTATGAACTTGGTACAAATAAGAGGCTTTTGGTCCAAAAACACAAATCTGAATTCAACTTTTGTCTGCAACAAACTGCTGGTCTGGATCATGTAATGTTGTTTAAGCTAAAGTTTTGACACATCTTTCTGCAGTTTTTCATACATAGCGTTTCGCATCATCATTTGTGTATTAAATCAACAATAATGTGACACATAGAAGACTCCAGGAAGACTAGTCTGGTGTTTGTGTGTCTGCTAATGGAGATCCTCAATAAAGAATAAACACACAATTATTTGTTAAATCTGTTTCCATATGTCAAGTTTTCACTATTTGGAATATTTGGCATTTTCACTAAACATCCATAAACATATTCTAGGCCAAAAATATTTAGTGAAGAGCAGCAAAAAAAAGATTTCTAAAAATCAAACCAAATATCCTGTTCTATTTTTCCCATTTAATCAATGTATGTGTACGTATAAAACATGTGACTCTGATGTAACTGTGTAACTGCTCTGGGAGCTCCTTAATCAGATGAAATACTGGTGTATTCTGATTTAAGTCCATTAAAAAACTAAACTGCACCAAACACACACACAGAAAAGTTTATGGGTCCACCCTCTTTCATGTTCCACATATTTTAACTATTCATTTACAGGTAATGGGAATGCTGACATATGTACATGACTAAAGGAAAGATACGAGACTTTTATCAAATCTGGACACCTTTCTTGCATTTTTTACAGATACAGGTATTGTTTTAATGTGTTTGTGTTGTCGCATGTTCTTATAAACAATGAAAACAGCAATAAATATATTTATGAACAGATTTACAGATTCATAAGAAGTGAGTAATGTGTTGTTTACTAGTTGTAAAGCGTTCTACAGGTAGCAGAAGTGTTATTTTCCAGGACAATAATTGACAGACTAGTACACATGGATTACAGGTTCCGAAAATTGCTTGGTTTTTCGTTTTCTTCATGAAAAGATTTGGTCAGACAAAACAGATGACACATACTATTACATAGGACTTTAATAAATGTGACACTGAGGGTTGTGTTTGTTCAAATCCACATCACTCACACAGCGTCACTTCATTTTCAGGTGTGTAACTAACAACAATGTCACTCCTTGTTGTCATTAATTTATGTGTGAACGATAATTATCGTTCTGCTGGGTTAATTTCCATCCACGGGACACAAATTATTCCCTGTTTTAGTTAATGTATTTGCATAAGATACATATCAAGTCCCTTGTTTAGGTTAATTCAAGGCCGTGAGATACACATCAGTATGATTAATTTACAGTGAGGTAAACAAGATAAATTTAATTTCCCTGTTTGGCTTAACTGCAGTGCAAAATGGATTTTATTAGCCTTTTGTTTTGGGCCTGTCAGCTGAAAACAGACTGATTAAAGGTTATTTCATTATCAGACCTTCAACATTTCTGGTGCATTTCAGTACATATGAGTCATAACGTTTCTTTTTTGGAGAAATTAAATCTGGATTCACCTCATTTCAATGGACAATCATTTTTATGTCATTTAGTTTATTAGTAAGAATACTCCTGCATCTAAATATGCATTCACTTAAGGCTAATGGAACATCATGATAGTGAAACAAAAAAACTAGAAATAAACTGATATTCAGTCCTGGAAAAAACGTTTTCAGACACCCTTAAAATTTTATACAATCTCAAATATAATCCTAAAAAATCTGCAGATTTTTTTTTTTTTTTATGTTTCAAAAGATGTGGCTGTATCAGACAAACAGATGCAAATTATTTTTTTGTTTTTGTTTATTAGAAGAAAAAAAATTATTGACAGTTTCAACATGTCATGTCCTGGATGTTTTTCTGCTGAAACATCCAGTTTTGACCTGGACAGAACTGAGCATGTGCAGAAGGAGCATGTGGGTTTGGAGAAGAGAACAATACTGGACAGATTTCAGTGACTTAACAAGGATTCTCAATGCAATATATGACAAATCCATGGGGTGTCTAAAAACTTTTTTCCAGGATTGTATGTGATTATATGTGGACATGTCTGGAGTATCTGCAACACTTAAGTTTATCATCAACAAACTGTATATAGGAGATTCTAAATAAGTCCTTACAGTAGAGTATAGTGAGTGTTAAAACAGCCTGGAGCCTGAAATGCAGAGAAAAAAACTCTATGGAGCACCTCTGGCTGACCCTGCGTGAGCAAATGTGATTTCAGTTTCTCATGTGGAGAAATGTGTCTGCAAAGAAAAGCGAGAGGCAACAAGGCAGGAGTTTAAAAAAAAGCCAGTTTCAAGACGGAAATCCACTGTCATAAGTACAGCGATAACCAGAGCTCCTCAGTATTTCAGGCTGTAGTTCAACACGGCTGGTGTTTTCAAGCCCCTCGTATAAATATATAACACGCAGATGGCATTGCATTTACTTAAACATGCTGTCCTCATGTTGGCTTTGCTCAGTGCCCTTATCTTTGGATTACACTGATGTAAAAACCCTCCAGCGCAGAAGCACATGACAAACCAGAGCGGTGTAAACTCCAGTATGTTTCACATGATCACACCCGGCAATATGGTCTAAATTAACCATTACTCATGCATATATTCCAACAGGAGGTTTAGTCTGTATTTAGGTCTTTAACATTGAAGGACCTTTTCACAATCGTGTTTTATGATGATTAGCAAACCAGAATATACATATAATAAGCATGCAGCCGTTTCAAGCTGCAGCGCCTGATAGTTTTTAGGGTGAAAAAAATCCAAAGTTACATTCCCACATGCTGTACAGGCTGTTTTTATACTTTATCCATATAACATTTCAGACTTTTTCAAAACCTAGACTTTGACTTCATATATTTTTATGCTTACGTCCGATCAAGCAAAAGTGAACATCAACTTTAATAAAAAAAAGGACATTTTTAAGCTACAGATCTGTATTTTATGAAACTGTTATCCTGTTTAAAATACCACATGTTGAAAAAAAGTTAACTGATTTTATTGATTGTACTTTTAACATCATGTCTCAATATAAAAATATAGCTCGAATAAAATTATATCTAAAAAATGTTAAACTTTATTCAGTCTGTCACATTTAAACAGACTGTATGTGAACTGTTACCAAGAAATGACTATTTTTAATTTACCTATATCAGTATGGACCACCAGTTGTAATTAACACTGTGTTAGTATTAAAGACATTAAATAAAGCATTGTGATTATATCTGGCTTGTTTTAAAAAATAAGTCAACATTTTGGGTAAAGAGTTGTCCATGTGTTACCATGGCAACCTGTCCATGTGTTACCACATTGTCACGTCAATAAAACAGAGACTTTTTAATATTTTACCCCTAAATTTATTTTTAGTACAGTTGAACATAATATATAAAAGGTTTTGTCCTACTTCATATCAATTTATGTCAAGAACAGCATGTTTTGAATGTGTGCGTAAAACAGTAATTTCACAAAAAAAATTTATCTCCCCAAATTTTGTTCCACATAACGTTAAAGTGCTTATAAATACCTACTCAAATATGTATAATACATGTATATAAGTTATTAATTACATGACAGACAGTTGGACATGACATGTGTTACCGCCTGATCGGACCCAGTTGTGTGCCTACTTTTTTGGTTGAGATTGTATTTATTGTGTCGTATACATTCATTGCTAAAAAATTTATGAATGAATGCATTATTCACAGTAAATCATGTTTTACTGACAGAAACGTTTTCAAAACATGAAAATCACAAAAGTGCATGAATATCGCACAAACATTTTCCCTAGAATCATTCTAGTACCGACCGGTTAGTGAAATCAGATCTAGTTTTTTATATGTTTTCCTCATTTATTTCTTATCTTACAAGATGTGCCTTTGAAAATATTCTAAAATTTGACTAAGCACTCACAGAAATATTTAGGCCTAATTCTTAAGATTTATGTATTTTAATTACATTCACATTTTCTATCCAATTGAATTAGATTTAACATAAACAGGCCAAAAAACTTTATATACTCCATATTTGTCAGTTAAATGTAAATGGAACAATTAAGAATAATAATACCAATGTGTTTTGAATAAACAATGACAGATTTATGGATTCATCACTGATAAATTCAATTTGTTTCAAATACTTAAGGATGAGTGCATGTATTCAGTATGAATTACTCCAATGCATTTGAAAAGCTTAATGCACTAACACACATTTAAATAAAATGCATAAAGTTTATGTACTTAAAAAAATAAACCCAATGCATTTCAAATTTTTAACCAGATGTTTTATTTTATTTTTTATTCAGCCTCTGCACCTACTGTAATATCTACAGCAGGGGTTCCCAAAGTGGGGGATCATTGTCACAAAGACCCCTGGGTTCTTTACAGCTGATTAGGGACAGGGTTGTGTCACCTGTACAGTGAAGGAAGGGCAATGAAAAGCTTTTACTCTGAAAGGGTAAAGGTTCCCTTAATACAGCACGGACAACAGCGTGATGGTGACAAACAGGTAAGGTAAACTCTGCCATTATTCATTTTTCTGAGTGTGAGAGAAACTTTTTTCCATACTTTAAGGCTTTTATACAAAATTCCAAACTTTTCAAGGTCTAAATTCCATATTTTTTAAAAACTTTCAAAACCCTGATTGTAATCGGAGTGGTCTGAGAGGACAGGAGACTTGTGCATCTACTTTTTGCCTGAGTGTTCGGGCTGTGGAAAATCTACCCCATGACGCCTTGTCTTTGGCTAATGGCAGATGTTTTCAGACAGGTGATTGACAGCTGTAATTACCAATCGCTGATCAGATTTTATCAGATGCCACCTGAGCGTGACTCTGCTCTGTGTCTCAATGCAGAAGCCTGGAAATGTGGCTTCACTCTTCCATAACAGAATGATCTTATTTGTAGTAGAGCTCATCAATCTTCCACTCGCATTATTATTATTATTTCACAATAAAAGTTCTAAATATAATGCGTGAATGAACACTGTCTCCCTGCTTTTTACTAAAGGTTTGAAAAATACCCCAGTTTAATTTCCAGTCAATTTTTTGTAGTATAAAATAATACACTTCGCTTTTATGATATTTTAATGTATAAACGTAACCAGCTGTGCATTTCAGACTAATAAATAAATATATAAAGCATGCATTACTTCTACATTTATCTAATTTGAACTTTTCAATCAACATATATTTTTCATATTTACAGCTGTCTGTTTCTGTATTAATAACATTCCTCATAATATTATCTTGGTAAACGTATAACATAACTGCTCCAGGAAGTCATACGCTTTCCTTTTTTTTTTTTTTTTTTATAAGTCACAGCTTTCCTTAGGCAAGAATGGTTTATTTGTATCCATTCATACATAGGGCGACTCAAAGTGCTTTACAAAGGCATTAAAAAAAAACACAGAAGAATAAAAGACATTAAAAATCACAAAAGAGTAAAAGACATAAAAATAATCAGAGATAAAATGTGGTTTTAAAATGATTTCCCAGAGTGAGATACATTAATTATATTAAAACCATGCCTTAAAATTAACATAGAGATTAAGATTTTTTTTTTTTAAATGCATTTTTTTATTAAAAAAAAAAAAAATGCATTTTTTCCTTTTAGCAGCAAATGGATGATGGACGTGGATTTTTTTTCCTCCATTAAAGTGAACTCACACTAGTAATAATAAAGTGTGGAAACTTACTTTTGTCTCTACATGACCTCGCTGAACCTGCCAAAAGTCTTAAGTTAAAGAACAAGTCAAATGAATATACACAGTCTATTCCATTAACTTTATATTTGCATTTAAACAATACAATACAGCTCTGATACCTAATTAATTCCTTATGTACGATATCTCAGCTACAGTGGTGAAAGTGTCTATAGTGTACATTTTATATAGTCTGCATTAAATGAAGAACTAATGTTTAAGTCATTTCTCCACTCTTTGCAAAGCTCCTCAAAGAGACACTCAATGGTTACTAATTCTGTTTTTCTTTGAGCCTTCTGTTTCCATGTGATTGCGGTGTCTTATACTGTATTAGAGGCTATAAGTAACTGAAGCGATTAAAGCAAAATCCCAATCTGTTTCTTGCTACCATTCAACAGCTACTGGCAGTGTTCACAAGCACATTTTGACACTAATGGAGATTCAGTGTGTTGTGTGCCAGCATGTGATTTCGTGATTTTTTTTTTTTTTTTGGGGGGGGGGCAAAAGGAGGACAGGATTCTCCAGAGAGCAGTGCGTTCGGTTGGCTGCCGTCGACTTGTTTCACTGGCAGTCAGATAAGGATACATGCTCTTTCCTTTTCCATGTCACACAGTCTGCTTCGTCTCATCTCTGTCGCCAACACACACACACACACACACACACACACACACACACACACACACACACACACACACACACACACACACGCACACAC
>JAPTYQ010000019.1:17269288-17281869 GCA_029814465.1 Ostorhinchus cyanosoma
ACACACACACACACACACACACACACACACACACACACACACACACACACACACACACACACACACACACCTTGTCAACACTATGACCAGTTCACAGCTCCCATGTGGCCAGTTATGAACCTGCAAGACCAGCGCTTATAGATCTCTGCTCAACCTCTCTTCACTGATACACAAAACACACACACACACACACACACACACACACTTACACAACTCACAGATGATGTAACTGGACAAAACACTAACAGGTAAGAGTTTATTCTACTGGTTTTATACTAGATGTGATGAAAATCATGCATAATTTTCTTTTTTCCCACTTCAACAAGTTCTTCCAAAGCCTGTCTTGTTATTATGATGATTATGATGATTATTATAATAAAAGGTAAGTGGAATCTGTGTGTCTCAGCATCACACAAAATCCAGAAAGAGCTGACTGCTGCAGTTTGTCATACTTATGTGTTTTTGGTCAAGGAAGAGACTAGTGAAAATGAAACTGATAGGACCAATTTTGCCATGCCCAGAATCATAGACTCATCATTGAAGTGGGTTACCTAGCAACAGATAAACAACAGGGCCACGTTGCCATGGTGTCAAATTTCATGTGCAATAACAGGCATGCTAGCTAAGAGGTTATTCAGCCGAAAATGCATGTGGAATTTACCAAGAAAGTAAAGGAACGAAAAATATCAGAGGATCTATTTATTATTATTATTATTTCCCATTATTGCATTTTGTGTTTGATGCATAAATCTTTAAGTCTGTTCATACCCAGGTATTTCCACTGTTAAAATCAAGTTATTAACTGGCTATTATTTAAGGAAACATTGATAAATACCATGTATTTTTGTATCCATTACCCCCTCATGATCAAACCGCACCTTTACCATCATCAGGCTGTAATGTAAAGTCCATCCAAATGATTAGTGTTGTCTTCGTTTAGGATGCTCACATCAACAGAAACATTTATATTTCTAATTTCTAATACAATCGACACCAGGGGTTGTTTTCAAAGCCAATAATGACAGCAATAGATCAGTACAAATAAAAAAAAAAAAATACAATTTTGCAATCCATTTGAAAATAAGCATAGAAGTAACCTATTAATTATGCATTGACTTTATACATGGCACATGGATCTGTGGTATAAAGCTTCATTTATTATTGAAAGGAGTCAATATTGCTGCCAGTGAAAACGCCTTGAGAATGGCCTTATCGGACCAGAAGCAAATGTTTCACTACTGCCTCTCCCTTGTATCTAATGAAGAGTTTTGTTTACCTCAGACACTGTAAGTTCACCTTCCACAGATTAGAGCAGTATCAATGGTATGTATGCACGGTGTATGTTCTACAGTACTAAACATTACATTTAAAGTGATACAGAGAGAGAATCTTTACTTAAACATTTCCACTAATGCTGCTTTTATGACGTTCCAGAACAGTTTTCAGTGTGATGTGATTTTTACCTCCACCAAGGAGAGCCAAGGGGTATTGTTTTTGGTTTGGTTGGTTTATTAACACATTCATACCAAATTTGGTTTATCCATTGCTAATGACCCAGAATGGGTGTGGTTATATTTTGGGAAAAGTAGATCTAAGTAAATAAAAAATTGTAATGAATTTTTAAAATCTTTTTTTCTGCATTTACTTATAATGGGCAAAATTTTAGATGTTTGTAGCGGCAAAACTATTGAGTGAATTTATACCAAATTGAGTTTATAAATTGCCAGTGACCTAAAATGGATGTGGGTACATTTTGGGAACAGTAGGTCAAAGTTAAGTTTTTTTTAATAATTTTTTAAAATCTTCCCATTCACTTATAATAGGTAGAATATGTCTGAGGAGGCGGGGTTTGTTGGGCCTCGCACCATTTTTTTTTTTTTAATTTGTTGTAGAGTGCATGTTCTAACATATGTAGGACTTGAGTAAGAAAGTGATGAAAGAAAGTGTCATCATACTGTATTATTATTGCTGTATGACTCACTATAAGCCAAACATACATTTAAGCTTTTATTTTGAAAGCAACTAGTGTTTAAAATCACTAAAAGTGCAGCTTGAAGTGTCTGAATACTAGATTATTTTCAATATCTGCCATCTATCTGCTATAATATCAACGTGGATACAATACACAGTGACACGCTGTAAAAACGTGGGCCATGTTTTGATATTATTACAGTATACGTAAAATCGGACGTTAGAGCAATTACGCTGAATTTACTGCTCATCATAGCTTCTCATACAATGGTTGTATATTTATGAAATGCCATAAAGAATCTCAGTTTAATACTGATTTTGCTGTTGCTGACATTGCAGTGACTCTTATTTAAAGCCATAATGTATGCCACACTAATTAAACGGCACCGAATCGCAGACAGACACTGAGAGATCATTTGCATTCTCAAAAGTAATCAAGAGAGACACTTCAGATTGGAATGACAGCCACATACAGCGAGCGAGAAGACGAGAGAGAGAGAGAGAGAGAGAGTGCTGATTAATAGGAGGTATGTGTATAATGAAGATAGATGTTGGTGTAAACACAAGTAGCTGAGGCCCTGCAGTGCCATCGTGTTAGAGGGGCAAACAGAATTACTAATAATTATGCATATTAATATTGATGATTAAGTGGCTGATATTAATGGTTACTTCTCTAATTAGCATTAGCAGGATGCGATATGCTGCAGATTGATTTTACACATGCAAATCAATCGGTAGATTTCCACCGATGATGCTGTATCCTTGCTTTTCCTCCTTTGGTAAAAATTTTATCTTGAGAAGAGATTCTAAGATGTTAAAAAAAAAAAAAAAGAATGATAGTTTGGTTAAAAAATTAATTAATAATTAGTAATTCATTGAACTTCGTTACACAGGACATGTTAGTCAGTGTTTCCACATCTGACTTAAGAAAAAATGGTTCAAATATACTTTCTTTGCTACTACATTGCCTTTATTTGGGCGTATTATGAATGTTTTCAATCAATCTTTTGTGTGAACATGATAATGGGCTGAGGCAGCTTTAAACCAGGTTATGATGTGAAGATTATTTTCTTTTTATCATATATTCTCATACCTACAGGATAGAATATGTCAGTCACTCTCAAAATTAATAAATATGCAGACATGGAATTCATTAAAGTATCATCTATCATATCTATCAACATAAATCATTTAATGTATGACGTGAAAAGTGTTTTGCTAGATTTATGCACAGAAATAAACCTGTACCAAACACATAATTATCATTTAAAAATAAGAATGTTTGCTTTTGGTCTTAACTTTGAGTTCACATGTTTGACATTAGGTTGGATTTGTTCCAAAAATAACTGATTTAGGTTATGACCAAATATATTGTGACTAAAGATGAAACACTGTGATATTGGCAGTTGCATCATTGTTGAGATTGTAACAACTACACAAAAAAAATTACTGAGCATTTTTTTTCCAGATTCAAAAGTATTTTTCTTAAAAAGAGTAAATTTGGTTCAATATTATATTATATCCAAAGAGTAAATGTTACTCTTTTTAGAGAATGACCAAATGTTATCTGAGTATTTTAGTAATGACAAAATGATCACTTAATTAACTCATAAAGACCCAGTGCTACTTTTGTGGTAGTTCCCACATACATTTCTATCTAGATTTCACCTTTTTAAAGAGATTTATCAGGATTTATTACAATATCATCCCCTCTATTTTGTGTTTTTTTTCAGTAAAAATCACATATTTTTCTATTTTCCAATTCACTGACCATGTAGATGTTCATTAAAGCTCAAATTAAAGTTGATGATTATTACATCAGAAACAGAAAAAAATTGAAGAAAAAGTGATTTTCTCAGCAAATCTATTATTAACTGAACATAAAACAAATGTTTCCATTCACTGTCATTGATCCAACTCCATTGGTTTTATCGGTGAATCGATGTTGTTGAAGATGACGGTGTTTCCATGGTAACTACAGAGCCTCTGAACGTCCAAATGGGTCATATCTGATGACCATGAAAAGATGAAAAACTGTATTTTACACCAATTATTTCCAAGTATTGATAGAATTCATGGATCAGCAGTTGTTAAGTAGATGATTTTGTTCACCGGTGGATGTTTGGGTCTTTATGGGTTAAAGCTGGATCTCATCAGGTACGGTAATAATTTACTAGTCGTCTGTTAGTTTGAACAACCCAATGACATGTTTACACCTAATGACTATAATATTTTGTCTTTAGTCAGCATAATTTTGGTATGATCACTAGACATCACATAACTATGGGATATAATATGCAGGTTGCTCAGAAGAACACATTTACAGCAGAAGGATATGCTCTAACAAACACACAAACACACACATACAGACACTACTACGCTTGAATTATTCATCCACCTACATTTTCTGTTCACTATTTTCCATTATAAAAGATATTGATGACAATGTAATAACACAAGTTTTCCAATCAATCTTGTCAGTAGAGTGAGAAGGCTTAAAGTGCTAATTGTTGCCTTTTGAAAAGACGTCTTATATCAATAAATAATTCAGCTGAATTCAAATGAATTGAGACAAAAAGAATGGGAGAAAGCGTGTGAGCGCGACTCCTTCAGGGAAACGCAGAGAAACAACAGGATCTGTCTCCTTCTCCTCCACCTCCTCGTCCTCTTTTATCCTCCATATTGTTCTATTATTTCCATCGGGAAAAACAAATGAATACATGGCGAGTGGTGAGAGCGGGAAGCAGGGAGAAAAGAGAAGGCTGACCTTTGAGAGGATTATGGGATTTATGTTAGAACAAAGCGGGGAGGCAATATGGCAGATGTATTCTGTAAAATAGACTATTTACCAGTGAGACGCTGTGATCTGTAAAAGACCAAGACAGTGGCAGACAAAAAGAAGAGCATTAATGTACAGCTTTGTGAACAGCGGTTCACTTCGGGCCCAGGGTGATGAAACTCAGGCTCGAGCAGGTTACGCAGCAGTTTGTCACTAAAATGAGACGGAAACAGGAGGGAAGCCTGATTTCTACTGAGAACCTCTTGCTTATAATGCATCTAATAAAACAATTCCAACGGTAGACAAGACTCATTATGCTATACTCAATTCATTATTATTCTCATATTGGCTTTTACTGTTAATAATGGTTTGAATATTGTTTTAAACTTAATACCGTTGCACAAGTGTAAGTAGAACAGAATAGAGGTGTATTTGATTCAAATTACACTGTTATCCATACAGTTGAAATACAATATTTGTACTTTTTCTCATGAAATGATTGCAACAATGTGATTTATTCTTGATAGATAAAGTGTAACTGGGGCTGAGTATGTAATTACTTGGTCAAATGGGATTACTGATATGTAAAAATTGGTATAAAAAGAGGAATGGGATTGAAAACTAAATTATTCTAACTTTATGGGCAGCAGTGAATAAATAGATGCATTATTATAGACACATTAAATGCATGTATAACAGTTAAAATCAGAACCACCAATACCAGCAGCAACCTGGTGCACACTGTAAATGATCAATTTGGTGGTGACGGTGATATGACTGTGTAGTGACCACCTCAGTACGGAACAGTGTTGTAAACCTAAAGAAGTCAGGAGGAATTTCCAGCAGCAGTTTATATTGTATTATGCCACAAAAGAAAAACTGTCAGAATTTTTTACTTGAATTTTCCAGCAAAAACATACAAATCAGAGACCTAATCCATCTGAAAATGTACATTTACGTTAACCACTGCTTGGAACACGATGGGCTGAGTTACACCATAGAGCTTTTTTTCCTCTTTTCCATCATTCTAAAAATGTAATTATTAAATAACTTCTTTTACTTTCAATGAATAAACATTCACCTGAAGTATTTAGAGTATCCCTCATTG
The DNA here is from genome assembly GCA_029814465.1 of Ostorhinchus cyanosoma. Classification (NCBI taxonomy): domain Eukaryota; kingdom Metazoa; phylum Chordata; class Actinopteri; order Kurtiformes; family Apogonidae; genus Ostorhinchus; species Ostorhinchus cyanosoma. The sequence continues at coordinate 17,275,147 of JAPTYQ010000019.1, forward strand.
TAAACACATACACTATTTTGCTGTAAGATCATCAAATGTGAAAAGTATTAACCTCAGCGCTAATGGAGATAATGCTATAGTGTTTCCATGACCACATCAGGCTAAATGTTCTAACAAAGCCAGATCAATCTTATTCCAAGTAACACAAGTCCGACATCTGTCAGAGGAAGAATGTCCTGTTAAAAATATGTCTGTCGATGCAGATCTACACGTGTCTACTTCCGTTGGTCATGGTTACGGTCGGTCATGGTTGTTTGGAGAGGAAGTGAACCACAAATAGAATATGTGAGGATTTGCATGTTTTCTTTTTCATTCTATAGCACTGTAGCCCCCAGCTGCATCCCGCTGCTCATTCAGTGACTCATGCTTGCATTGCCTTTAGAATATGCAGGTGACACACTCCCCAAATGCAACAATGTATGAAATAAGTCTTGCTTGGTGGCTTGAAATGAAAGGCTACAGTGGTACCAGCAGCTTCACTTGTAGTTTTGCTTTGAGGTGAATGTTAAGAGCAGCATACTAATGTGCTCACTGTAATTATGCTAAAAAAAAAAAAAAAAAGACCAAAACTGTAATTTTGCAATGGGTGTATTCACTGTAATGCATGTGCAATGAATATAATGCTAGCTTACAAACATCTTGTAATAAGAATTAGATTTCACAAAGCTGATCTAATCAATCGATGTGGGCTAAAATAACTGATAAATGCACAGGACCTAGCCAAAACAATTCAACTCTGATGGGAGTAATGTAGTCTGATACTATACTATGCGAATACCAGAAAAAACAAGTGGTGTAGAGTAGCTTCTGAGGGCAAAGGATGTCCATAAACACAGAAACCACTGAACAGAAAAGAAGAAACAAAGACTGTAGCAATGTTCTCATGACGTTAGTAAATGTCAGATATTCTTCTTCCCCCGCTTCCCATCTGCTGGCCAAAAACAACAGCTCATCTCACACTCTTTTCCAGCACATACACTGCATACAAACACACTCCCACACACTTTCAGCAATAAGACTCACTTAAGTTCAACTAAAAGGGGATTTGGACCGGAGACGCTTCAGTGTAACCAGTGACCGGACAGTAAAGGGAAGCTATTGTTTTAGCAGCATAGATGGGAATCTCATTTGGATGCTGATACTTGTAGAGATATTTTTAGAATCAGGCTCTACTCAGGGGAACTTAGATCATTCTTTGTGTCAATAAAGAGATTAGGTTGAGAAGACGCAGCTCACTTCACCTTGGAAAGAGCTGAAGTGCTACAATGTTTCCGTTTCAACAGTCTTAATAGTATCGTAACATTTGTTTGGTGATTCTTATCGTATCAAGTATGGAGAGTCTATATCTCCACGTCTATTGGTTCATTTTTCTCTTTGTTTGATAATGATGATAAAGAAAGGTTCAGAATAATTAAAGGTAATGTTGATCTGTCTGGGTTTAACTAAGAAACGAAGACAGTCCATGTTCGTATCAAGAATGCAGTTAAGCTGTATTTGTCATTAGCTTATGTTCCTCTCTGTCCCTGACCACCTCCTCCAAGGAGCACAGAGATATAATCCTCCTTCCTATCAACTATGAACCTTTGTATTGGGTCTGTTTATAAGGAATAGGCAAAAAAGTACAAGAAAAATAGACTAATACTGATGACTGAGTTTTTGGCTCCAAACAAGCCTTGGTTCTTTCAAGGATTACTCAATGTATGATGATGAGGATGATTATTAATATTATTATTTTATAGTTAAGAGTTTGTTGGGATTCAGCTGCTAACCATCTTCACTGTTTTGCCTAAATGCAAATGTCTAGATAGATAAACTTCATTGAATAGAAAATACAGAAAATATTCTAAAAAACATTTAAACAGTTGCCAAAACCAACTGGAGGGTTCAGAATGGTCGTCCTACGTCCACTTCATTCTTTTATTTGTACAGTTGTTGGAGTATTGGGGCCCATCCCAGCTGGTGAACGTGGGCTACACCCTTGGGCTTATTACCAATTCATCTAAACAACCGTTCAATCTCACTTTCACACCTACGGGCAATTTTTGAGTGAGCAATAAATTAAGTGAACTGGAGAGAACCAGTGCTGGGTTCAAACCTCAGACTGTGCTGTGAGGCGACGGTGACAACTTCTGAATAATCTGCTTTAAATGCACGACTAAAACTTCAAAATAAAGAACATCAGAACTATATTTACCGTAACACAGCCCTAACCATATTCAACTAAATGTGACATATTTTTATATTATTTTTGATATTTGTGACACAGATGACATCACAGGCCAATAACTCCCGTTTAATAAAAGCCACATATTACTCAAACTGATATTGGTTCAGCCTTTTGTTCGCACACACATGCACCATTTATCTCTTTTACACTCTTACACACACTCATGCTGCTCCCCTCTCTAAGGCTGCCTGGTGTCTCAGCAAGACACTCCTATCTGACCTCTAAAAATATGGTGACTGCAGATTTGTGGCTCGCGCTGATAACCAATCAGATGGCTTGTGTCGTGCAGGGCGGACGACCCCCGCCGAGCCTTAAATCACATTTTCCTTTCATCACTCTCTCCCTCAGTCTCTCTGTCTTCTTTATTGCTTGTTGGCGATGGTTTTATTTGGTGCCTGCAGATAGTACGGAGAGTTCCTCAGTGGGCTATAGAGAGATGGAGAGCCTAGTCAACTGATCATCTGAGCAGATCAAAACTAGTCCTACCTGCAGCGACATAGGGCTGGAAGGCAGAATCAAATAACATACAACATAACAGGGTGGACTGGAATACACAGAGTGATCTGTGTGAAAAATCAAAAGCTTTAAACATCCCATCACACACTCCGACAGTTGCTCAGAGACAGGACCGGTCCACTCCCTTACATATGTAGTTAGCAGTGATCAGAGATGTTACACACCGCACTCTTTGATCCTGCCGCTACATGTGTCCATCTGCTGTACCAGCCCCATTACACACACACACACACACACACGCACACACACACACACGCACGCACACACACACACACACTCTCTCACACTTAGACTCAAGCATGCACTCACACACAAACCGAGGCCAAAGCTTTGATCAATAAATAACACTGTCACAGGGGGTTCAGTGTACACACACACACACATGCAGTTTGCAGTGAGATGCTTAGTAATAGCTGAGCAAAGAAGGATGTAATCTCTGTTTGTTTCTTGACCCATCTCTCCCTCTTCCCCCTGCTCCTCTGCAAAGCCAATCAGCTTCGATTCAACCTCCAGCCAATCAGACGGCCTTTCCAACCCCTGGTGGTGAACAAAAACATAATAGGGGTAGTGCCACAGAGCTTGGCAAACTGGATCCAACACCACAAAGAAATCAAAGCTGTATTTAGTACATCAAAGTGAAACAGTTTGGTTACTGGAATATTAAAGTTTTAATATCCATCTCTTTCATTTAGATACATTTATGGTCAGGCTTATAGGAGAAGAAGTAAAAGGCCAAAATGCAGGCATTAGACTTCACTTGAAAGGGAAGATCTACTAGTTTCTGTTTTTAGTATGTGAATAAAACACATCTAATACAACTTAAGTTCAAACGAATCCCCACTGCAACTGTAACCCTAAGCATTAAATGAATCCAAGTAAGCAGGTGGACGTTAAAAGGTAATGCCGGTGTAGTGGGTATACCCATTTTCCATTTTTCAGTTCTATATGGGGCTGGTACCAGTGTCAGTTCAGAGTGAATTCACTTACAAACTTCTAAAACTGGTTCGCTAGATCTCAGTCTGGTTTCTGGGAGCTTTTAGCACCAATCTGAAGCAGACTAACAGCGATTGTTGGCATTATTTATTGGTGGAAATTGACCAAATGCTAGTTCTTTCAGTTGGCCTGTTTAGCCTCAGTAAGTGTTCTCCAGGCCCTATCCATAAGTCATTCTTTGTTTTAGATAGTGGCATTCTGGATCTGATTTTCCTGGCAAAAATAAAGTTCTAAAGAAGAACTGCTTTAATTGTCAGCACAGAATCCAAACTGACCCTGGATCTGCCTTCGTGAAAAATGGGTAGTTAGAGAATGCAGTTTCTGAGCCATTTAGAACAGTTTAGTGCTTTGTTTTTTTGTAATGCTGGCTTTGAGTTTTAGGGTCAGAAGAATAGCCAAACAGATTGAATAGCCATACAAACATAACCAATCTGTTGTCCAAATACAGCTCCAGTCTTTGAAAAACAAATACCACACAAAACCCACCACTTACTGCAAACCAGAAGACCATCCTGCAATTTCTACAACACATTGGTACATATCATTGATTAGATTGAAGGGAAGGGAAGCAGACAAAAATGCACACAGAGGAAAGAAACTAAAGCAGACACACAAGAGATGGAGGTTAAAAACAGAAATAAATACTGGCTCAGTCTGAAAGCTTATATTCCTGATAACATTCATCAGTATGTGGACATACAGCACATGTAGCAACTCTATACACGTTCTACTGTTTGTCTTTTGATTACATTCAGACATGTTTAGATTGTTTTTAGTTGCTTTTTGGTTCATAAAAGGGGAATTGTATTATAAGATTTCAGACTGTGGATGGCCAGTCCCAGTAGTTAAATAAAGAAATATCAAAGTTCAAATGTTAATTCCATACTTTCAGCACATTCTGCAGTTCAGTTAGTAGTAGTATTAGTAGTAGAATTAGTAGGTTTTAGTAGGAAAGCATTGCTTCAGTTAGTATTTGCTGTTAGTAGTTTTAGTACTCAAGTTATTCCATAGTTTAAGAACAGAGTAACAGAGAAAGAAGAAACTAGAAAAGAGTGACTAACATGCACAGCCATGCAGATGTCAGTGTGCATACTGGATTCCTTTGGACACATTAGCATCACATTGCATTTTGGATACTATAAATGTTTTCTGCAAATCAAAAGTATCTGACACTGGATTTTTTAAACAACAATTTAAGCACAACCAAGGTGTTTTATGAACTTTTACGAGATCATGTCTGATAACTTCTCAATGGAGAATATTCAATGTTCGTGCAACCTAATGTCATAAATGTGTTATATTTTATATAAAATAACTTGCTTATATATTTGGGTTCTGTCCATCAAGTCATCACATTATTTACTGTACATTACACAAGGTGAAGTCATTTTGTCAAGATGAGGATGATGATACATTTAGTAGTGACTTTTTGTTCATAATATTGAAGGCAGAGTAGTCGTAGATATGGAGACTGGACTTTGAGTTTGTCCTTTAAACTGTTGTTGTGCACAGTTTGCTGGTGTCCACACTCCTAATAGTCATGATCTGCAGGCTACTGGTTTAGAGTCCAAGGCTGTTAAGTCCAAGGTGCACTGTGGCGCAAAGCAGGAATTGAGCCCAGCAACCATTTACCATTTAAGAATCATTACTGAACAAATAGAGAGTATCTTTGGCCACATATGACATACAGTTATAATACATGAAACATGCATATTACTGTGTCCATAATGGTGCATTGTTGGCAAGTGGCAAAAGCTGTGGCTCCAGACGCTTGATGCCATGGAACATACCCAGATGGTCATCTGTTGTCTCAGCCACAGCCAGATTAATCCAATCCCTGACGCATCAGCAGAGCTGCTGTAAACCTCACCACGCCAGCACCACTACTGCCAGTTCACCATTAACATAGCTTCCATTAGCATAGCAGCCCACACTCTGAACAAGCATCATGCCAACACCACTGAGCCAAATGAGCAGGACTCTGACAAAAGGAGCAATGACAGATTGAGCCACAACGTCACAATGGCCAGGAGGCTACTACACCACGACAGGGCAGTGCCAAAGAAAGCCAAATGCATTCCAAATTATGGGCAGAGTTCTGCTGGTTTCAGATACAAGATAACAACAATAAATGTTGTCAACCTAATCCAACTGCTATATGCCACTGAAGGCTTTCACAGACATATTTGTGATAAAATTGACTGTAGCTGACATTTTAGCCAAATTTCTAAATAGTTCAGTCAACTTTTAGTCACCATTAGCCAAGAACATTCTACATTATCATAAGAGTACAGTGTTTCAGAACTTAACTTCAACAGGGTTTAAAAATGACTTTGGCAGTCCAACTGAAACTCTAGCTGACATCATTTACAATTAGGCTATAAATGGAATCTAACCAAAAAGATCACAAAGTCCATTTTAGAAAAATTCTGTCAACTTCCATTTATTGAAACATGGATATTGGCAAATAGAAAAGAATGAAAGAGCCAAACTAAGCCAATGTCATACCAGATCTGGTGGATAATCCTAGTGTTTGAGGTTTAGTTCTTGAAGGGAATGCTGCTTCTTAAAAGAACTAAACCTTGGGGCTTTACTTTTTGGGCTTGTGGATTGTTTCTTACAGTTTGTCCTTCTGTCTGAAAGTCTGTCTGTACCTAGAAGCAAAATAAAAACAAATCATAATGCCAAAATACTTGGCATATATCCTTAAGACAGTACTTTCCCTGTGCAGCATTAGTGAGGATCTTGGCACATGGTGGGACAGTGGAAGGGAAAAAATATTTTTGCAAATATTACAGCATGGCTCATTGCATCCGGTCCAATGATCAAAGCTCCCTTTGGCCCAAAATAGCAGAGGAAATGTTTGACCAACACTTGGATTATTTCCAGTGAGACAAGATCCATGCATCTTGGCAAAAGACACACACACACACACACACACACACACACACACACACACACACACACACACACACACACACACACAC
>JAPTYQ010000019.1:17337114-17360822 GCA_029814465.1 Ostorhinchus cyanosoma
ATGCTAATACTACCATTTACTATGATAAATAAAGCTAAATAAATGGAAAAACGTGTTAAAATCATTTGATGGTCCAGCTAATGTTACTTATTAACCCCAGCTACAGTTGTAATGTCAATAGGGGAAAAAATGTTTTATTAAACAGAACTTGTAGTCTGACTAAGCATGGATAATAAGGTCTACTTCAGCCCACTAACCAGTGTGTGTATTTACCATAGACTATAAATAATTTGTCAATGGAGGAAACATGGCAATTTCCCCATCATCGTGTTGGCTTTATGGATCCAGAAATTACCATATTTGGACAAAAAGGGGAATAATTATGATAGTTCATCCCCTTTTTGTCTAAATATGGTCATTTCCCTCCTATTTGCATGACCCCTCAACTTAGTTATGGGAGCCTGAGGGGTCAGAGGTGACATAATTCTAAATGTTAACTTAATGACTTGGAAATAAAAAGTAAACTCTATCAAGCACTGTGTAAATTCATACTATTGATTTCAAGTCCTGTTAGTTGAACCTATGAACCACAAGTACATTTCAGTTGCCTTTCAGGAAAATTATTTTATCAAATAAATGGAAACTCTGAAAATCTGACTTTACTGGTGAGTGATCTGTTATACCAACCTGTCAATCAAAGCAGACATCAGAGTTTTTATTTGCCTTGAGAAGAAAATCTTAAATTTGGAACACCAAAGCATGTAAGGAAAAAAAAGGAAATAAATAAAATAAAATAAAATCAGTTTCTCCAGATTTGTGTATTTTAATGTAAGACAACCCAGAAAAAATGTGCCTTATAAAAATGTGTTTACTTTTGAATGAAAAAAAAAGTACAAATTTGTCAGTAGAAGCAGTGGAGAAATCAGGTGACACCGAAACAGGAAGTGTTATTGGTTCCACTCTTTCTTCTCTAAACATGATCACACAAAACTTAAGGCTTCAAATCAGCAGGTCACACAGTTGTAGACTACATCATGGTGGCTACATCCAATAAATTTAAACCACCTCTTTGAAGCTCAATGAAAGTGTGTAAATGCTGTTTCAGATCAAAGACCAACATCCAGTAGTCTCTAAATTAAAACACTTACAGTATGCAAGTTACCAAAACATACAGTATGACTAACACAACCACATATGAACCCAGATAGGAATAATGTGCAACAGCAGTCGGTCGCCTGACCTTAATCTAACTAAACTGTGTTTAACTTGCTGAGAGTAAAACGTATTGATTCTGGCTGTGATTCAGGCCTGGCAGAGCATCACTATGGAACATACTCAGTGTCTTATATGGAGGTGTGAAACTGCATTAAAACTCCAAAAAGGGGCAGCATGTCTAAGTTCCCCAATCCTATAAAGACAAAAAGTAGTGAGAACATTAAGTGGAAATACTCTATATTTGATACGAAATAAATCGGTGACACTGGTTTCCATTTGAAGCCTTACAAAACACAATATAAGCTCACCTAAGACACTCTACATACTATTAATTAAAGAAAATGACATAGAAATGGCATTTTGCTGCAGCCGGGCTTGTCTTTATAACCTCTTGCATCGTCACAACTGTTTGAATTGACAAATACCTTCATTTGACCATATTTTATAACCTCCCAAAACCCATGATTTGACAAGCACGTCCTTTTAGTGCACAGATTAAGATCAGAACTTCACTTTCCAGCTCTATGTCCTTTCTTCACAGAAGTCTTTGAACCTCTTTCTGGTTTTACAACCAATTGCAACACTGAAAGTGCCTTCAAGGAAGTCTGCAAAGTTATCCTCATTTGTATGATTTCTTGCATCAAGCTACACAGACCTAGACCTGGTAGAAGCACTGAGGTGTGTAAGAAAGATTTAGATGGCTGTTGGATGCAGTAAGTGATATTATGACCTTATGCTTATATTGTGTAAAAAAAAAAAAAGTACTCAAACTGATTTTTACTGTCATCAAGGGGCTTTGTATGAGGTTCATTCACTCTAAAGTTACACTTGACATTACAGGTCAGTGATAATATAGTAACTGTGGGAGTAATAATGTGTATGTATGTGTATTGGTAATATTAGACTAAAGTTATTACATGGAAATATGTCAAAAACAAATGGTCATCACGTGGAAAAAGTTAATAGCTTAGTGATCTTAAACACTGATCTAAAACACATACATAAGCAGGTGAATGAAAAAATGGTATCATGGTGACATTAATGGGATAACAATCACGTATAACATTGCTCTTTATGGCTTTTTTTGGAATTGTCACTTATGATTGGTCGATGACAGAATGTACACAGAGGACTGGGATTAGCTGTGGATCTGTGTTCATTTGTAATAAACAACAGTCATCTGTGATCTTAATCCCACCCATACACTATTAATATGTAAAAATCCTATCCATCCCAGCATTCTACTCTAATTCAACAAATATCATTGTATTTTTCCTCTTGAATTTATTCAGCTTATTTCCTGGTCAAGGACCATGGACACTAGCTTAGCCGTCCATCTGGTATTCTCAGTGAACAGTTAAATTATTAGACCACCAAGTCAACAAAAACAATGATTTTGCAACCAAGTACTAACTCCTGTGTGCATCATGTGACCAAAACAGACAGTAAAGAAAACATTGAATGTCTAAAATCACTTTTTTTGTCAGTGCATGCTATAGGTATTGATGTAGAAAGAGAAAACCACAGAAAAAGGATAGATATCAGCTCTGAAATTAAACTCTTATGAGCTATTTTTGTTGTTATTGTTAAATGTGTCCAATCAAATGTACCTTTAGTTGTACCAGGCATTAAAATGAACATGAAACGGAAGAAAACAAGGGGTGGTCTAATAATTTTTTCTACTACTGTATTCAATACTGAGAAAACAGTCTGGAATTGGGCCAGTCACTGTGAAATAAGCATTCTATACTGAACCAATCACAAGTCTGGGGGGCGGGTGTTTCGTAATGCGTCGATAACTGACTTCTTTTTGTCGTGAGTCAAAGTCAGTTCCAAGTCTGCAAATCTCTTTACAGCTGTTGTCGGTTGTTTACGTGATTCCAAAATAAGGGTTGAATTACAGATTACACCCTATATTCTTAGTGATCGGTTTACTCGGCGCCTATTAGTCCCGCCTTCATATTTGCATTCAAGCCCCATGATTGTAAATGGATTTCTCATTGAGAAAGACGGATGGCTGGTCAGGATACGGTCTGGTGCTGATAAATGATAAATGAAAGTTTTATATGTGTCACATTAAGATGTAACATGGATGCTCATTGAAACAGCAAAAAAGCAAGATCTTAAAAAATGATGAAATAGATGACATGTACAGTATGGCAGTGTGAACGAAGGAACATTTTTTTTCTCTTTTTCACTTGTTATTTGCAAGTGGTGACCCTGACCATGACTTCAGGACTGAATAATAATGTGACCAGATTTAAGCAGAAAACTGGATTCATCTTTGCAGTGCATGAAACAGAGACGTGGGAGGTTCAATTCTAAATCACCTGAGGTCCACAGGTCATACTAGTACAGTGGAGGTGCCATTGCTATGCAACAGCCTAGGAAAGCCCAGCCCCCCCCCAAAAAAAAGATACAAAAAAACCTGAAATTAACTTCCTGTCACTCACAATTCATTTCTTTATTATTAGCCTAAACGCTTTTGGTCACATTGTCTATGGAACAATAGATATGTTGTTTTTTGTTTGTTTTTTAAAGTATTTTAACGGCCGAATAAACTACTGCTACTATTACTAGTACTACTACTACTATTCCTACTACTAAACTGTTCAAACTGCCCAGTACTAGCATGTCATTACTGCTCTGTGCTCTATTATGCTCCCATTGTAACTTAAATACCAGATATTATTCATGGCCTATCAAATGCACAGTTGAAGAACACTTTACACAGTCAGCAAAGTTCTTATTATTTCACTCCATATACAATAACCTCAGGGACAGAAACGGTCTCCATCTCATTCTCCCACTAATTGACCAAAGAGAGAGATTTTCTCTTTCTAAAAATAGATGATGGTGTTTTGAAACTTCAAGAACATCTATCCTTTGAGTATGCTGCAAGCATATTTGTATGTGAAAACTGGATTCATGTCCATGTACATGTTTGCATGTACGAGGAAAAAAAAAAAAAGAACTCCTTTCCAATCAGCTCTGGCTTGATCTGCGCTCCTCCGGGAGCTCTCCAGCTGACGAGAAAAGGGAGGGGAGTGCCAGAGAGACCGCGGCCCAGAACAGGGGCTCCTCGCTGGGGGAGAGGCGCGTTCAAAAGGCTCGTTTGGCCCCGACGGGACAGGGAAACACAGCTCATTTGCCACTGCAATTCTATTTTCACATCATTTCAATTTCAAAGAGCCTTCTGGCTGCATTAGCATTTGGCTCGGATAAAAGAGGAGTTAGCGAAGGGGTGGAGGGCTGGGAAGAGACGGAAAGGGTGGAAGAAAGAGGGGAGCAATCAGCATGTTCTTTATGCTGATACTGCTATGGATTTTGGAGAAGTTCTAAAATTAGTGACCTCGGCTCATATGCGTGCGGTGTTCAACCTTCGCTGCATCCAGGCCTTTCAAAGTATGTCACTCAGGTCTATGTCCTGTCAAAGAGCAAAAGTGACCTATGATTTAATCACAAAATCCAGGCTAACATTCCTCTCCTGTGGTCTTAGACAGGAAGATAAGGATGCACTTAATGGATGTGCTACTCCAGGGAAAACTGGTAATGGGTGGAATGTTGAATGTGTCAAGCACAATACAGCAGTATTTGTGTATGTGCTTTATTATGGCTAATAAAGAGCCACAATGACACTCATTTGTATTCTATGAGGCAACTTGCTAATGGTGAGCATGTATTCCTTTTTATTTTAATAATTTCTTCAAAGAAAAGTGAATTTTATGTCACATTAACCTATAAATAGGAGCCTTTTCCCCCTCTTTCATCATTTGTTTCTGTGACAGAGGATCACCCTTTGAAATCATTGTAACTGCAGGAGTCTGCACATTGCTTTGTTGTTGTGATGAGTGGTGCTTATTTTGTGGAAACTAGAAGAGTTTGGTTTTTTTTCTCCTCCAAGTGTGCAAGCTGAACAATGCAGAAAGAGGTAATGAGGGCCTCACAGTAAAATGTGCCAAAGCGCAAGACCGTAAAGGCTATTGTAGCGTCGATGCTGACGTCATTGTAACATTCACTGTGTCCTCAAACCTCAGCAGAAGAAGTCCATTACCAGTCAGTCCCAAAGCAACATCTAAGTTTGACATTTGCAAATATAAAATACCACTGGTAGCATTACCTCCTAGTGTAATCAAGACATCACTGAGATGAAATTCAGTGAATAAAAGGTGCATTTGTATTTTAACACCTAAACACAACCTCACGAAAAGAAGAAAAATATTTTAACTGAGAATGTTTTTTTTTTTGGGGGGGGGGGGTTAAATATAGTTTTATGACAAAAATAACCCGGAAAAAACAAATGATTTAATGAATATGCTCCACCTTTATATGCAATAATGTCATATTATTTTCAGGTCTCAAAGGCCTTATTTGCAACAAAGCCACAAAAAAACGAGAGGGACAATGGCTTCAGTAAACAATGAAACCTCTGAAAAGTAATTGAAGGACTTACAGCGAGAAACCTGGGTAATCAATGGTGATTAAAAAAAACAAAAAAAGAAACATGGAAGGGATTTGAATAAAACAATAGAAGAATGAAGAATACACAGGGTAATTAAAACAAAATGAATCTGCCAAACCTACACCTTGATGCAAAATATGGTGAAATTAAAGATTAACATTGCCCTTGAGATACAAATGTACGATCGTAAGCCTTTTCTGGATGTTGATCCAAACTGCAGGTGCATGTACAACTACATTTCCAAATATCAGAGGGCAAATATGCCTTTAAGGGTTAATCAAATTTTACTGAAGTGAGAAAGAGTTTGTAGGTCAGGTACGTGTCCATGATGGATAGGACGCATAATGGAGGAAAATCATTAAGGATAGAAGTCTTTGGTTTAAGCTTTTCCTTTTTCACTGTTTAAAAAAAAACTATTTAATATTCAGTAATATGAACATTTCCTTGAACTACCACTAACTCGTGCTGCTCCATTTGAAAAGCAGCACAAGAATAATTTTGGTTGATGAGAAATCCAAAACTAAATGATTCATTTTAATATCTATTTTTTTGCACGAGTGAGAACTTTTTAGAAACAGACCGGTTTGGATCTGAATATACTGAACTTGAAAGCAATTTACTTTTATTTCTATGCAATATTCTAAGTGTTTTGCGCTCCTTAAGTATTATTGTGGTAGTATAATAAAATATGATGAGGTGAAATTGAAGTCGAATTATTTCTCTGTTGTGATTAGATCATATTCAACAAAATGATGCATTGTTTTGTCCGTGTCGTCCTGACACTTGTGCATGTTCTTGTGCATCTCCGACTCTTTGCTGTCTCCGTCTCTGCCTCCCTCTCTTCCCTCCTTTTTCCCTCAATGCACCAGTGAAGCAGATGCCTTTGATGCCATGCTACAAATCACACATTTAGCTTTTCATCAATATTTCATCTATCCATCCCGGGCTCGGCTCTTTCTAGCTCTCTAAATCAGCACTAGCAGCGGGGAGACTTTGGAAGTAATTTGCTTCGCAGTGGAAAGGAAAACCAGAGCGGGGTTGGGGTCAACTTGTCAGGTTGGGGGAAGGGCCAGTGGCCTGGGGGGGTTGGTTACAGTTTAAAATGCATGATCCTAAAAAGCTAATATTATGCATAATTTGCAAGGTTTTGCTCTGAAAAGACTGGGCGTGCATTCAAGCAAGCTGAAATGTAACATACCACAAATTGAGATTATAGTAATCCCTCACATCCATATATATTTGAAATAAATCCCATATCCAGTAGCGCTGCCATAAATACTCACCGGACCTAAATGAAAATAGTTCTAATTAAGTGAACTTTTTCCTCATGTTCTAAAAGCTGCTGTGGCTGTGAATAGATATCACACCTTTTTGAAACGTGTAGTCATAGAAACTAATGGATTCACGGCCGGGCGCCACCATGGATCCACATAAAATGATTTCAGTACTAGTGCAAGATGTTACAAAGTCCCTGCCATTTTTCCCAGGGAAAACTCTACAGAGCAAAAGTACCAAGGGTTATATAACCAAACTTGGCAGCTGTCACATTCTTCATTAATAATACGATTATGTGGATATCAACATTTAGAACAGACATAAAATGCACAGATGAAAATGTCATAAAATCACATTGCTGTCCTAGATTTGAGTTCCAGACAATATCATGATCTATAAGTGATATAAGACCATCACACTTAGATAAATCTGAAGAATTACAGACCCTAAACAGCTTCATTTGTACATGAACTGAAGTGAATTATCAACTTAGATCCAGTAAATGATGTCCCTGACTGTGACATGGATTTACTCCTATATAATAGACAGAACTACTGTTACTAAACTATTGCATATTATATACATTGCATGGACATAAAATATTGGGACACATTGGATTTATGTATTTCATTGCTAACAGGGGTTGTGGTTACAAAGTAATATTGATATTATTTTATTTTACTGACATCATTTAAAATACTTAAGACAGTGTTTGGATTTTGTTTCTGCTCAGTGTTGACTGTTTTTATCATTATAATTGATGAATAAATGATAAATGCTCTACCTCCAGATTAAAAGACCATAAATAAATCACTTTCAACCACATGTAACTATCTAGTTCTTTTAACTCCCACTCAGGAAGGATAAACAGCTTTTAAACCTTTATAGGGCCCTCAGAGAAATACTCTTAAATTCAATAATTCAACCTTAGTGTAACTTTATTACTTTTGTGAAATTTTTCAGCTTTGTTTATTGTCATGTGGAAAAGCAAGGTCAATGCAGTTATCACATTTGGTTCCTTGCCCATATGTAGCAAAAAAATAAAAAAACAAAAAAATACAAGAAAAACACATGTAAGGTGAAAGGAACATGTATTTTAGAAAACTAGAACATCACTTTTAGAATATTAAAACAACATCAGTGCAGATCCAGACCCCTGTCCACATCCACATTAACGCTTTGAACATCATTCCTTCCATTAGTACCATTACTTCCTGGTACCAAACAAAGCAGGTCCACTCACTGTTAATGCAGAGGTGGACCTTCCAGACCCTGGAGAACACATTAGACCTCAGATTGGTGACTCACTGTAAATGGTGCTGTTTACTATCTTGTAATGTGAATATGTGCAGAAGTGACCAAAAATAGTCACTTGCCCGAAAAAGGGTTAAACTCGCAAGAAATAAGGATGTAAAAGTTATTCACGATGACGATTGTGAGCATCCAAAATGAACATTTTTATCATGCTAATATTTCAAATTAATTCATCATCATAGTGTTGCCACGTCTATAGGCGTGGATTTAGATTTATTAAAACATAAACATGTTTGGACACAATGAAAACATACAAAAAAATTATAATAATAGCTTATATACACACAGATCACAGTCACAGATGCACTCTTGTAGGGTCAAGTAAGAGACTTCAAACTAATATTTTTTATCTTTAATATTTGTTAGCGTAATGAAATGTATTTAGACCTAGTTGACACTAATTTAGCTTTAGAAATTTAAGAGATGTTATGGCACAATTGTGGCTTACAGTTTTGTCAGTGGCAAAAATGTAATGTTTGCAGGTAAAGAAATATATATACATATCGTATATTAAATAATAAATAAATAAAGTTTTGCAGTATAAGTCAGAAAAACTATTTGTACAAATGATAAAATTGTGTTGGAACATATCAGGTCTTACACTAATATTAAAATATGCTGCTTTACTGGGTGTGTTGAAACAATTCCAGTTAATTCCCATTCCCAGTGTTGTTTTCTGTTGCATGTAGCTGCTATATATTCAGTGATCATCCTCATATGTTAATGTCATATGAAAGAATAGTTCGTATCTCATGTTTCTGTAGGCTTATCAATGTTACCCGCAGGCAGTTCTAAGAGATAGACCAGTTAGAAAAAAAAAAAAAAAAATCCTTACATATCCTTTTGTGTAAATTCATGAGGATCTGCAAAGGGTTTGAGGCTATAACAATAGCCAGTGCTGCACAACTGGACTCAGGTGAATCAATATGAAAGAGCAGGGAGCCAAATATAGGCACTCGTTTCCAGAGCTGCATGGGTTTATCACTTTTCACAGGCTTCCTAAGCTTGTTAGTATTTTTAAATGTATGTATTTTTTTTCTCAGATATATGTATGCAGTGTTGCATTTCATTACATGAGAAAATGATATTGTGACCACATTGGTTCATTTCAACAGGACAAATAAATTTATAGGTTCTATAAATAGAACTAAAACTATACAGTAGTGAGCAATATGACTAAAATCTACAATTTACAGTAGTTACTTGAATTCTTCCACATGTTTGTAAAATGAGCATTCTAATTCTAGCACAGTTGTGTTATTTCTCTAATAAAAAAAAAAAAAAAAGAATCAAGTGCTTTGTTCAGGGGGATTTACTTTGCCCTAACATCTCTTGTTGTAGGCTAGAAACTGAACTCACTTCCTGACAGCGCAAGCACAAGACATTACCAAAGCAAAGCAGGAAACACCCCCAAGGAACATTTTACAGCCTTTCCTTTTTCACTTGTTCTCTTTCTTTTTTCTAGCAGGAAGGCTTTGGGAGAGAGGAGGGAAGGGGGATAATGAGGCAAACAGAAATGGAGAACAGATAGCTATAGAAAACATAGAGTCAAAGACATTTTTTTTATTGTCATGACAAAAAGACGACGCGAATAAAGGACCAAACAAAAACAACGAGGTGTTTAAGCTGCTTTTTATTATCTGCGCCGCCGCCGTTTGAGGGATTGAATGTTGATTTACTGTTCTCTGCTGTGTCGGTTGTTTAGTCAGGCGACTTCCCATCATTTCTGCGTTGATATTTATGTTATAGCAGGAGACAAGATTCCAGCGCTGTATAGTCCAAAAAAATCGGAAAGGCATGCGGTGGATGGATGTAAAAGGAGGAGTTTTTCCACTGTGGTTTTTACCGACACTCTTTAGAAGGTCCACTCACATTTCTAATTACAAACACTCTAGCAAATCCATAATCTTGTCCCTCATTAAACTCTATAGATTTTACATAAACGCATGCATCTAATTATTTCTGCACCTTATATTCCCTCCACATGATGGTGCATCTGCTAGTGCCACTGAATCCTGATGTTTTTTTTGTTTTTTTTTTACCTTTTAGCATCCAGCACATAGACACAGATGATGCTAGTTCTGGGATGGTGTTTGTGCCGGTATGGAGATAGTTCAATTTGGAGATATTCCATGTGATAAAGATTAAAGGTTAACTCTTTTTATTATTCAGTATTTACATTTTACACAACTTAGTTCACACAGCAGCTAGCATCAGCATTAGCATTAGCACATAAGGAGCAGTGAGCTGAAATTGAAGGCACTCGGGACCAACTTCAGATCTTGATCAGAGCCATGATTAATGGCACTGAAAATACGGAATGAGGTATGATGCAATAATACAAGGCCAGCATGGACTAGAGTGCATGTCTAAAGGCTATACAGTCTTGGAAAAAATTATTAGATCACCCTTGTTTTCTTCAATTTCTTGTTCATTTTAACGCCTGGTACAACTAAAGGTACATTTATTTAGATAAATATAATAATAACAACAAAAATAGGTCATAATAGTTTAATTTCAGAGCTGATATCTATCCATTTAACATGTTTTCTTGACATTTCAGTTCAGATTTCAGTTCTTACATTAATATCTATGTCATTGTACTGACAAAAACAGTGCTTTTAGGCATCCTATGTTTTCTTTTCTGTCTGTTTTAGTCACATGATACACACAGGAGTTAGGACTTAATTGAATAATCATTGCTTTTGTTTTTACTTTTGATGGTCTAATTATTTTTTCCATGACTATGTTGTGCGTAAAGGTGAGTCAGTGTCAACAGGCTACAACTAAGAGGCAATACTTCTATTGTTGGGTCAGAAGTAGTTTGTAGTTTTAAGTTCTTTTCAGGTAATAATAATAATGATAATCATACATCACACTTATATAGTGCTTTTTTTGGACACTCAAAGATGCCTCACAAAGAAAACAAAAGAACAAAAGGGCTCAAGAAAATGCAACCCAGTGACTTTTGAAAATAGTGATTTGAAGTTTTGCATTGGGTCTGAGTTGCTGATGTATTTGTGGGAGTGGGTTCCATAGGGTGGGGGCAGGTGAGAAGGAGATTCGTTACACTTCAAATATGTGCTTAATTTATCAAAACACAGATGTGAAACTTGAAAATTGGAACTCTTTCTGATATGTGCAGCTCTCCAAACTTCTCCTGTGACTGGCTCAGTAGTAGCTTACAGGAGAACCAGGCCAGTAAAAGCCATGCAGTCCAGGTTATGTTCCAGTACAGCGAGACAGTTCATCTACTCACTGGACTCCTGCTGTTTCAATTCCGTACTTCGGATTAGGCAGACTCGACGCTATTCTCTGTTGTTTTAAAAAGATCACAATTTTTGGGGCGTTTTTTCCTCTAGAATGCTCTTGTGGTTATGGGCTATGCTGGTTTCAGACTGGCCCTGGAATGTTTTTAATGGATAAAGAGTACAAGTCACCAGCAACACATTTGGGAGTTAGGGAAAGGGTTAGAGATGCAGCTTAGATTGTGTGTTAGCCTCATGCTAAAGAAAGAAACTAGAAGATGATTATCGTCTTGAAATTAGTGCATTTTCACTCTTGTGTTATAACTGTTTTAAGTCAAACTGGAAGCGCTTCAAATGCAAAACGTCTATGTTGAAAGGATGATGTAAATATGCACTTTAACCAGACCGTATGAAAACATTTTGGTCCTGGCTTATACAACTCCCACAATTCAATACGTGCCAGTACAAAATGAAGCAGTTTACAAACAGCTAAATGTGTCTACATGAGGCCAAAAAAGAAAAAAAAAAACAATTTCACTCTTCTATTAGATTTTCTCTTCATATCATGTCAATCTTGTGCATAGAAGATGCATGCAAATATGTTGCTGATCAACAGAGAGTAGATGGAATCAAATGTTGACCCAAAGACGTGTCAGTTATATTAGAGAAATCAGCTCTGCTCATGTGAAACCACGCAGCAAATATCCTGTTTTTTTTTTTTCAGCAAAGAAAAGTGTCAGTATTTGAAAAGAGCTCAGAGAGATGTATTTGACATCTGTCACTTAGAGCAAACTGGACTTATAGTCAATACCTTTCAGCCAAAATTCCCAGGTTTACAAACTATAATCAGTTTGGGGCATCTTTGCCTTTTTGATCATTCTGATCAGCTGCAAATTTAACAGACTGGACCAAGGACCTCCTGATAACATTTACAAGGACGCTCCAATAGCCCAGGACATGACACATCGATAAAATCAACTTCTGTTGCTCTGGATGCATTCAGAATCACCCTGTCCTGAACTGCTAAACCACACCCCCTTTGACTGGACCACGTGGACTTCTATAGATTTATCAGCTCTTAGTACAGATGTGCGTCTCCATCACTGAGGCTGAGGTGATGTGTTCCTTGATGCATTCCCACTAGGGATGGGAAGATTATCCGATACCTGCAGATACACAGACACGTGCACGATCCGAGTGCACCGGTAGAGAAACTGTGAGGGAATGAAAAGTCTGGAATGATATCGTGATGCATCGGTTACTGAACGTTTGAATCAATAAAATTCAATCCGTTCAATAGAATATATATTTACTTTCCTTTAAAAGCAACTTTACGCAAAAACTACCAGACCAAGTTCCATGACATTTTCAGGAGAAGTGCGAAGTGGTCCAGAATAGATCTCATTAAATTTTGATGGATGTAGGATCAAGGTCAAGGTCACCAAAAATGTGTTTTTGCAATGGTAAGAGAGGGCAAATCGGGTAAAACTTTTGCAAGGGGCGGAGTTTGTTGTGCCTGGAACCACTTGTTTAGTTTCTTTACAACCTCTATATGTAAATCACTTGGGTGGGTCGAGTGACTGTCACATCCCGACTATAGATAAAATAAATTCAGACTTAGAACTCACATTCAACCAGTCCTACCCTATTCTTTCAATAGTTAAATGTTTATAACAAGTGGTGCCAGGCACAACAAACCCCGCCCCTTGCAAAAGTTTTACCCGATTTGCCCTCTCTTACCATTGCAAAAACACATTTTTGGTGACCTTGACCTTGATCCTACATCCGTCAAAATTTAATGATGGATTCGATTTCTATAGAGCTTTTCAAGGCACCCGAAGTGCTTTACATTATTGATCCACTTTTCATTTGCTCTCACATTCACACTCTGTTGGTGGTAAACTACATTTGTAGCCACAGCTGATGGAAGCGTGACTGCTGATTTGTACCAAACAACATCCCCTCTGGAGGCAAGATGGATGAAGTGTCTTGCCCATGGACAAAGTGCCCATGTGCCCATGCACATGACGAGGACAGATCGGGATTCAAACTGCCAACCCTTCAGTTATTGGACGACCTGCTCTACCTCCAGAGCCGTGGCCGCCCTATTTTTAGGTGGGTTTCCCTTTTTTCGTGCCTGGACACTGGTGCCTGTGGGCCTCACCCACCTTTAGCGGGTATTGTCGCCGTTCTTCCTGTTAAGTGAGGACAGGGTTGAAATCCTGAATCAGTTTTATAGTTCTCTCTGCACAATCATTGACAACTTTGAGATTCTTAATGTTTTTAACAGCTCCGAACACCTCTGCATCAGACCAGTCTTTTAGATCCATGTCAAACAAAGTCTGAGGTACATTGTAGAAAGTGAACAGATGAAGGCTGTTGTTGGTGATAGTCCATAAACAAAATAAACCAACTGTGGCATCATTAAATATAGTGGAAATGGCTTAAAATTTTAAGCAGCTGTTTTTTGTTTTTGTTTTGTTTTTTTTTACTCAAAAGGAACATAGTTACAGCCTGGCCCATTTAAATATTAATTTTCATTTTTGGTACTTTCAAGACCCTGCCAGTCAACACTTGTCAATGTAGTCAATAGTTTAACAACTGATAAAAATCTCTGAGGAATATATATATCAAACTGTTGGTAACCATAGCGACAATAGACAAAGTATGTCTCATATTCACTGACAGTCTTTATTGCTTGTGACATCTAACCACAGAATGACTCATCTGTTTCTATGAGCTGCGAGGATTTCAATCATGGAGTGAGACGGTTCCATTTCAGGAGTTTTACAGCGGTCTGAAGTGAGGAAAACCTCCTGAATAAAGAAAGTTCTGAAAAATAAACACCGATGTCTCCATCTTTCTTTATCTTGAAACTCACTGAATATAATAAAAAAAAAAGAAAAAAAAAAAGCAATGATAAAGTGAGATGCATACAATGTCCTTGTTCACTAAACTCAGTGGTCATCCCCTGTGCTGCAAAACAGTCAGCACTGCTGAGACATTCACACAGAAAAAACACATGAAAATGGTGAAGAGCTGCTGTGTAATTGACTGCACAGACTCTGGAACGAGTCAGCCAGAAGTTGTTGTTTTTTTTTTATACAGAGGAGTAAAAAGAAAAGGCAGCGTGAAGCCATACACATTGTGACTTTAAAAGATGTGATAACAGACAAAAAAAAGTCATACAGTATTTGATAAGAATGATAAATCCTCTCATAAAAGAGGACAAGGTAATTCTTTCCCCATATGTATTTGTAATTTCCATTGAAACTAATGTAAATTTAAAAAACAGCAAAGTGAGGGTTTGGCTACGTGACTGTGAGTAGTCTGTTTATTATAAAAAAAATAAAAAAGCCCATGTGCTGATGCCCCTAATGTGGAAATGTGATAATTACAACTAGTATATTGCTTTTCACACCACATCTTGATGAAGCAGTCCAAAAATACATCCTCTTTATTTTGTAATATGTCCATTATGAGCTGCTAAAACTCTATGAGTGTAATGATTAACTTCGCTGCTGAAAGTTTCAACAGCACACTGATGCTTACTTTCGGACTGATTTTCTGCCAATTCCACTGCAATAATATCGATGACTAAGAATGACAGTTTCATCTCAGTTTCCTTAGTTCTTCGTAAAGTAAAAACTGAAATATCTTCCTCTTTTGTGGATGTAGTGACTTAATAACGGTGCCATGTTTGTGAGCATTAGCTGACCACTACCACTGCAGCTCAGAGGACTTACATTAACCCATAAAGACCTAAACAGCCACTGGTGACCACATATATATGTTTAATGCCTATTGATCCACTAATCCTATCAATGCATGTGAATAATTGGTGTAAAATACAGTTTTTACAGTCATAAAATATGACCCATTTGGACGTTCAGAGGCTCCATAGTTACCGTGGAAACACCGTCATCTTCTACAACATTGATTCACCAGTAAAACCCATGGAGTTGGATCAATGACAGTGGATGGACACACTGGATTTATGAGTCTCCATCTTTATTTGACTTGACTTAACTTAAAAGCTTTTGTCCTGGCAAGAGGTGGTTTTTCAGGTGTAACACAAAACTGCAATGGAAAGACCTTTTTCCGTAACTACACTCACGTGAATAAAAAACCTACAAACCAAAAAAAGAAGAAGAGTTTTAAAAGAAACATGGTGCAGTATGTGTGGACAGCATTTTTTAATTTAGTACAGGATAGAGGGGTAATATAGAATAATAATGAATATATCTGTAAATCAAAATGATATTTATGTTCGAGCTTATGGAATGACTTCTTGTGTCATCTCTCAATAATAAATAAATCATTGCAAAACCTACATTACACACTCCTATTCTTTTGACATTTAGTAAATATTGGTAAAGTTTTGCGCAGATTTCCAATGGAGAAGCCACTAGTTCCAGCAACAGTTCCAGTGAGGACAGTGAGTCAACAGTCTCAGGTCCAATGTGGTCTCCAGGGTCTGGAAGGTCCACCTCTGCATGAACACTGAGTGGACCTGCTTTGTTTGGTACCAGGAAGTAATGGTACTAATGGAAGGAATGATGTTCAAAGGGTTAATGTGGATGTGGACAGAGGTCTGGAGCAGCACTTATACTAGTCTAATGTTCTAAAATACATGTTCCTTTCACCTTATATAGTTATTGTCACTTATGGTTAAGGAACCAAATATGGTAACTTTATTTACCTTGATTTTCTACAGAACAATATATTTTTTTTTATTTCACAAAAGTAATAAAGTCTGGTTATATCCTCCAGTAAAACACTAAGTTTACATTTTGAAGTACTATGATTTGGAGTATTTATATGGTGCACTATAAAGGGTTAAATCACCAATGCAACTTCAGATCGGAGAAAACTTGTAATTGTACGATGTGTGCTGTGCCTCTTCTACAGGTCATAGCAGCCTCTTCGGTCTTCAATGTGCATTTTAGGAAATTGAGAAATCCTTCAAGATGATGATGCACCAAAATCGATTTTAGGTCACAATTGAGCATCAAAGAGTAGAGGAGATGAAAAATGGAAAATTGAGAAGAGCCTTTTGTTATATCACAACATCATACGGCACCAGCAGAACCACTTTTCAACTCATTTGGACAGAAGGAGGCTGAAAAAAGTTTAATGGTTTTCCTTGAGACCATACTGTCAAACAAACTAGAGATACAGTTAAATAGTAAAACATATATATATATATATATATATATATATACACACACACACACATAAAATGCGTAATTGCAGAGGAAAAACAGACAGAAGAGCACCATATTTCACCTTAAACAGAGCCACTGTGCACCATGGGATGTAACTTTAGAAAAAATATGGCTCAATAAGGTTGCCAACGACAAAATGCACACATGGTGTTTTTCAGCTAAAAACATAATTTTACAAGCAGGGAAAGTTGAAGTTTGTTCCAAAGATAAATTAGTGGTTCCAGGTACAACAAACCGTACCCTTCACACATATTGTAGTTTATTTTGGCATCAATCCAGCTGATGTCATCATGTCTATGTGTGTGCTGATGTCAGCATGTCAATTGCCTCTATATATTTGCCAAGCTTGAAGTAAATTGAAACAATTTTGAGGTTTTTTACAGACATTTGAAATTCTGCCCATTATAAGTGTATGGGAGACAAAAAAGGTTATATTTTAAAATTCTGGAAAATTCAGAATTTTGACCTACTGTTCCAAAAATGTTATCACATCTATTCTGAGTCACTGACAATCTATAGACTAAATTTGGTATAAATTCAACTAATATTTTTTCTGTTACAGACATTTGAAATTTTGTCCATTATAAGTAGATGGAGAAAAAAAAGATTTTAAAAATACATAAAAAATGGGAACTTTGACCTACTTTTCCCCAAATGTTAACACATTTATTCTGGGTCACTGCCAATCTATAAACCAAATTTGGTCTTAATTCAACCAATAGTTTTGCTGCTAGAGAGTTAACAAACAAACAAACAAACAAACAAACTGAAGCAAAAACAGTACCCCTTGCCTCCCCTTTGGGGGCGGGGTAAAAATGATGCCAACATGCACAACAGTTTCACCTTGTACCTCTACACAGAGCCGCTGTGCACCATAGGATGTAATATTTAAAAATAGATTTTAAATATGGCTGCCAATGGCGAGATGCATATATGATATTTTTCAGCTTAAAACACAATTTTTCCAGATAAGAAAGTTGCATTTTGTTCCTCGTTTTGTGTGAAACGGCTGAATAGACTTCATGTTTCAACATGTGATCCATGTCATAAACACCAAAGCGGACGGCGTTATTACAGCCAATATCACACCTCAAACTTTGACAGTGAGGTAGAAACATTAAAAGATGCCAAAAGACCTACATGCCTGGTCAGATACATCTTCAACGTCAGATCAGGAACGCATCACAGGGAAAAGCAGTTCTGATGACCTCATCGTCTGTGTCATCTTTATATTTCATCTTTAGTTCACTGACTTGTAAAATGTTCTTTTAAATTGACAAATATATGTATAAGTGGTAGCATAATTCAAACAAGATAAAAAAAATTAAAAAATAAAATGACTTGTCTCTCATCTGTAACTGCAATAAATTTCTATCAGAATAGAAAATGTAGTACATGGGTGGAGCCTGGCTATAAAAGCACTTTAATCACCAAGTGTTTTTTCTTCAGATAAAGGAGGAGGACTGTCTGTACCGATCCTCGTTCACCAATGGACACTTTCCAAAGACATCTTATCTCATGTGGTGCAAAACCTTTATTCAGAAAACTGTGTCCCACACCCAATTACCTTTTGGTTAAGTGTGAAGCACCTGTGAAATGGATCTAAGTGTTAGCGATTCTGCTTATTATTCAGTCAGTAATTTTAGCGTGCA
The DNA here is from genome assembly GCA_029814465.1 of Ostorhinchus cyanosoma. Taxonomy (NCBI): domain Eukaryota; kingdom Metazoa; phylum Chordata; class Actinopteri; order Kurtiformes; family Apogonidae; genus Ostorhinchus; species Ostorhinchus cyanosoma. The sequence goes on from JAPTYQ010000019.1 coordinate 17,355,449, forward strand.
GCCATAATTCTTCTGTGTAATTACAGGTGCTCTGGCTGAATGACAAATCTCGCTCATCTATCTTCAGACACGCACCAAAGCCTTGGCAAGCTGAGCCTATCTCTTCAACAATCCATAGATAGGACAAAGTGTGTCAAGGAATCCCACATATTTTAGGAAAAGCTCTGTATTTAGATCCCATGAAAGCAAGTATCTACATTTATTCAGTGCCAGTATTCTTTTTTGTCTCTGTCAGAAAAAAAAAAAAAAAAAAAAAGCTTATCTTCCTGGATACATTTAGACCATCATGAGACACTAATCCCCTTTAGAAACCCTTATAATTAACTTCTCTTAGGTAGGGTTGCAGCTCCCTAAAGACATTCAGGTTTTGTTTCTTATCTCTGCTCAGGCATATCGCTTCCAGGCCAAAAACAGAAAACAGATTAATGTCACGTATAATATGAAGTATAATAAAGTACAGTGTAACGTCAAAATGTCATACGATGAAAAGGTTATAAAAATATACGCGATGGAAATATCTTGTGTCATAACATGAAAATATGGAAATATTTTCCTATCATGTGAAAATGTCACGGTTTCATCTGAACTCATGGTGATATATTGTTTTTTAACTGGAATGCGTCTTGTTTAACATCAAATTATAATGTTGCTGTAAACTGTGTTACATGTAACTTGAAAATATAATTCTATAACATGCAAACGCTTCGATATGACGTGAAAATATTCTGTAACAAAAGGCGCCAGGCACAACAAACAAGCCCGGCCCTCGCACATATTGTAGCTTATTTTGGCATCGATCCAGCTGATGTCATATCTGCCTCTATACTGTATATGTGCCAAGTTTGAAGCAAATTGAAACAAAATTGATGTTTTTATAGAGGTGAAATTTCACCCATTGTAAGTAAATGGGAGAAGAAAAAAATGTAACTTTGACCTACTTCTTTCAAAATGTAATCACATCTATTCTGGGTCACTGGTAATCTATGAACCAAATTTACTATGAATTCAACCAATACATTTGCTTCTACAGTGTTAACAAACAAACAAACAAACAAACAAACAAACAAACCAACAAACAAACCAAAGCGAATATATTACCTCTTGCCTCCCCTTCGGAGGGTGGGGTAAAAACATGAACGACATCATGTGATATTAAATGTCAGCTTTAAACTTCCACACTTAAGTCAGATATATGCTATGAAATCCTAAAAAACGCATACGTAAGCTGTGTTCACGCAGGAACACACATGGCGGACCATACTAACTGGATCTGATGGTTAATCCCAGCACAATTTCAGACGAATTAGAAATCAGTCTAATCCTCCTCCTCCTCCTCCTCCTCCTCCTCCTCCCTCCTCAGTGCACTGGCTCACCTCTCTGTGACTAATGGCTGGTGCTGTTCATCCTCGCCGTTTGGGTAGAAAATGCTTGAGCGCTGCAGCCTAAAGCTTAAATCGATCCCTGTGTTTGCATATTAGTCAATAGCGTCAGCAGTCGGCCTGGCTAATTGATCTCCTCCTCCTTTCAAATGGATCCAGAGCTCAATGAGCAACAGCCACTTAAAGCAACAATCCCAAATCGATCCGATAACACTTTAAAAATATAATCTGTTTCATGATTCCTCGCCGCTCGATTAAAATTACAATTAATGGTGTAATCCACTAGATTACTCCTTGTGGCTAACGTTACACCCATTTACAGGAACTGTTAATGATAAATTATATGTTTCAACACATTTCTGACTATATCATTAAATATTTATGTGATACGATTTATCAAATAAAAAAAAAAAGAGGGCAATTCTCTTCACCCTCAATTTACAGACAATTTACAGATTATTAGGCTCGAAACTACTATTTAATGTTTAATTTGACATTATTTATTAAAGAGGAAAAAAAAGGGAAGTAATTTTATATGCAAGCAACCCATGAGTTTTCTTGAGACCACCTTATGGGATTCAAGGTGCAGGGTAGTAAGCATTGAATCAAATAAAAATAAAACATATATTTAACAATAATTAAGACAAATTGTAGTAAAAAAAAAAAAGCAGTCATGTGATATGAACATATTATTGACACAGAGTAGAGCAATACAACATAAATAGATATAAAGTCAACATATACAGTATAAAAACAGGATTTAAAATAAATTACTTTCTGATCCTTCTCAAGTCAGATTAACTTACATTATATTTGTACCCAAAATGCCCTTTTTATAGATCAGCTCACACTAATAATATTTCACTGAGTCCCTTAAAGGATTTCAAAGGAAAAAAAAAAAACAAACTCATTTATTGTCACAGAGAGAAACGTGTACAGTAAAGTGAATTCTATTTTACTGTAATATTAGATGATTATCCTGCATATAAAAAGTATTTGAACAAAGCCATGGTAGTCTATAATTACAGAATAGTGTGTTCACGGTGTCAAGTCAATAAGTCAAGCCCCCTCACTCTGCACCTTTCGTCCATCTTTGATTCATTCCTCTACAGTATCAGCCAGTCACACGGTTGCTAAAGCAAAACATGATAAATTACTCCACGATCCTTCAAGTGAATAGACAAACAGCACAAAAAGAAAAATCCAGACAGAGGATACGAGGCAATATGAAGAGAACACACCCTACTGTTCTGTGGAAATCTGTCTGTGACTAGAAAAACAGATTAGGACTTTAGCTGCTGAATATACATTAAATCCACTATTTGATTGAATCTGCTGAAATGCTCTTGTTCATAATTTATATACAGTACAGACCCCCCCCCCCCCCGCCTTTTAGTTACGTGTGCATGTAGATGTTGTACAAAGGAGTTAAATATGAGAAAACGAGTCAATAGTGCAAAGACTTGAAGGAAAAAAGGGATTCTATTATAATTCTATTTTAAAGCTATTGAGCCTTCTCACTGCATCCCCACGGCAATGTTTCATACAAAACCTCAGAGTGTTGCTTCGTTTCAACTTATTGAAAAGGTTTTTAGAAGAGATTCAGCAAATGTTAAGTTTCTCAGGTAAGTTCTGAGGAGTTTGAAGAACAAAAACACACAGAAGATATAGATGACATTATGTTGGATTTAGGGCATAGGCCTGTTCCTTCTGTGATTTCACCGATGGCAGTGGTATTTACATTTTTACAGTGGAGTACCCCCTGATATAGATGGGTTTTTGGGGTTTTTTTTTAGCCAAGTACCCCCTACTCTTGGTTCTGCATTTTTGATTTTTAAAAAAATGGGGAAAAATTTGTTCCCGTGATTATATTTTCAAAGCGTTGTTAACAAACATATATTTAACTCTAATATATAAAAACAGACACATTTTTTAAAGTAAATTTTGTTCAAAATATAAACTGAAAAGTATAAGAAAATAAATAAATTGGTTATTATATGGAGAGAAATTAGTTTCTTTATCCATCAATCAAACAGAATAGATTTGTAACCAAAAATCTTATCTAAGATCTTATCTTATCTAAGATCTTATCTAAGATCTTACCTCACCTCATTGTATCGTATCTTATCTTATCTTATCTTATCTTATCTTATCTTATCTTACCTCTTTCTCATCTCATCTCTATCCTTATCCTTATCCTTATCCTTGTCCCTGTCCTATCTTATCTTATCTTATCTTATCTTATCTTATCTTATCTTATCTTATCTTATCTTATCTTATGTGAGGGCTTAAATTTTGTGACTTCTAGAGGATAATCAGGTCCTTAAAAATGCAGTTTGTATGTAATAATAACAATTCTTACAGTCTTGCTTCATAGACCCTGATGATATTGTAACATCCAGAAATATAAAACCACCTACATTGAGTAAAATGAGCGTCTGTGTTGCACTTTGGAACTGACTGGTCGTCTTGGCTAAACGAGGTGATCTGCGGTTAAATAGAACACAGAAGGCGGTTTGCTTTGACTTCACCTCACTGACACTGGTGAGCCTTATTATACATAGCCTCAAGTGATAGAGTGGACTCTTAATGTGTAGCTGATGAGTGTAATACTATATTTTATTTACATTATTGGAGAAGACTGCCGCAGGATGTAAGATGTAGTATTCAGCCTATTTCAGAAATTATGGATAGGATATTTTGTTTAGAAGATTATATTATGCAGTGAAGAAAAGCAATTATGTTTGTGTAGAAATAATAAAATAAATGGTCCTTGTTTCTAAATCCAACAAACTATTGTTAATAAACAGTAAAAGGCCCTTTAAAAAAAAACGTTTTTCTCACGTGATTCATCAGTTCTTGGTAATACCTCATGAACAATCCAACCAAGACAATCTATAGCACAATATGTAATATCTTAAGATATAATGGGCTTTTTTGCATAATAGTTTTTATTCCTGTTTCATTCAGAATAAGATGACCATGCGAAACACATAAATCCAGTTGAAGATGACTATTCTGAATTGAACTGAATTCCATATAAAGTCACTGGTTTATTCCAGTTTTAATTCCAAATTAAATCATTCCTCGGACATGTAAACAGTTTATTCCTCTTTATGTTATTCCTGTCATACTGCACATGCTCCTTGTCTCGTCCTGTCGCGATGACGCACATATTCCACGCTCTCGGATTCGCCGCAGTGAGCTCTTCTGCTGCCGTCTTTGGTTCTAACATCCTTCTGTTCTTCAGACGATCAAAATGAATTAGTCTGTTGATTCGGATGAGCTGATGCTTCATAATTATAACAAAAATAAATGCAAAAATCACACATAGTATCCGGTCTTCCATGTGGCTAGTTGAAACGAAAAGAAACAGGAAGTGGACGCGATTCTTCCGGTAGACTTAAGTCCATGTTCTGTCCAATCAGAACCCTCTGTACCCCCAGCTCTTAAAGCGGAATTAACTAAAGTAGAATCAACGTGTTTCCCATGGAAACCTTTATTTGGCATTAACATTTCCATGAAAACACCAAGGAAATTGCTTTAATTCTGAATTATTTGATTCAAAATAAATAATTCTGAATTAAAAAACATGAAAATGAAGCTATTGTGAATGTGTAATCGGAATGAAATACAAATAAAATACAAAACAGGTTGAAACATCTCCCCTTGTGATCATATCCCTACACTCTCTACACTCTGTTTGTGTAAAAGATAAAAACTGTGCAGGAAGGAGAGCATGAGCACTACAATAACACAAAACAGTAAAATAACTATGACACTATTTCCCCTGCCAGCTCCATTTGCAGGCAGTTGGGTGTTTGTCTTGCCTTTTTACCAATATGTACTCTGAACGGTCCCCGAACATACAAACTGTAGAGACAGATAAAAAGACATTTGGTACGGGGGGGAAGGAGAAGTGAGAGGAAGTGATGGAGAGGAAGCGAGACAGAACGATGAAATGAGGGAAGGGAGCGAGACAATGAAGGTGAGGG
>JAPTYQ010000019.1:17384327-17405591 GCA_029814465.1 Ostorhinchus cyanosoma
ATATGGATGGATGGATGAATTTTCTCTATAGCTGTATCCTTCAAATATATGATTTCAACTGTGTCTTCAGAAGCAACATTTAGCTGGAAAAAGCTTTTTGGTGTTCAGCAGTATAACAGTCCTTGAGTGGGCCTTCAGAGCATCACCTTAATTCACAAACACCATATCGCACTATGCACCCACTGAAAACCTGCCTTCTCTCCAAAACTGTCCGTACAGCAGTATGCACCCTGCTTCTCTACATTGTCAAGCATTGATAGTTCAGGAAACCCTTACATAATAATGCAAAATGCTTTTGAAATGAGACTTATCGCACGTTCACCTTTGACAATACACAGTGCCATTTCAGTGGCCACAGAGGGGGTTTCACTGTATGCGATACATATTTATATGAAAGTGCACAACTTAACTCAGCACTCCTTTTAGAAACCCCAAGGAACAGCTGTAATAAGCTTCAAAGTAAAATCTCTGAGCAGGAGAAACAGCAATCAATTGCACCTCAAGCATCTCGAAAATATGTGTGAGAGTAAAAAGTGTTACTCTATTGCACTGGGGAACAACACTACAGAGGCGCACGCTAACCTATCAAAAACAACACTACTGAAACTGTGGGCTAATGTGCTTCCTGCTCTCCTTGAGCTGACTGTAGCCTTCAATTTCACCAAAATGAGCCTCTGCATTTCTTTAAAAAGCCACTTAGATCACCCTGAAATACATTCACTCATCTGACGTCGCTTAAACATCCTCCCTCCATCTGTAAATATTAAACCTTTTAGTCTAGATGTTTTCTCCTAGTGAATCATCATCATTCTTGAGACTCTTCAAAATAAAGAATCCAAATTGAATTTCCTCGAGCTCTACTTTGCAGTAAACGTCGAATAAATCTCACAGATTATGACTGAGACTGGCTCTGAATGGGGCATTTTATTTTGCTCCCACACTGCTCCAACAAAGCACCGCGGTGATTTCCCTGTATGGAAAAGAGATTGGCTACGTTGGGACTTGTTCTCCTTGTCACTTCTTATTAAAAGTCTGCTTATTCAGGTGGCCGAGAATCAATTAATTATCGCTTAGAAGTCATTAGTTTCACACAAACTCTCCTCCAAGTAGGAAAACAATCATCGCTGTTACTGCTTCATTAGCTGACTAAAAATGTTGATTTTTTTTTCTCTCTCATAAAGTGTTTAAGTTAAGAATTATTAGAGTAAAGCATGAAGAGTCTGTCAATAGGTAAACTAATTATGTCAGTTTAATGAGGAAACATGAGAAAGCAGTGAATAGAGCGCTTAATCAGCCTACGGCATGAGCAGATATCATCCATAGGAAGAGCTGGTATCGAAGTACAAACCTCCTACACCATGGGTATTACTATCTATGAGTGCGTGACCTCGAGACATGTGACGGTTGCTGTTGTGAGAAAACCCATGGAATGGTCATTAGTGTTTAATGGCCTTCTCAATATCATGACACCCAATAATTAAATGCTCCCTCCCTCCATTTTTTCCCCTCCTTTCTCTCATTCAATCAGAAGACAAGAGCAAAAATATAGCACTGCTACAGATGGATGGACGTCATGGTGGAAATCAGAGAAAGGCTGGCATTTGGACTGTCAGATGCTGGGTTGTAGAGGATCAAACTTGAGACGCAGCATGTTGTTAAATGACAGCACAGCTTGGTGTCATCGTCTATAGTTCAAGATAAAGAGAACAGAGAGTAGCTCACATCTTTAGATTGTCACTGCAACTCTTTCTAGTATAAAACAAGCACATCTTTGGTTGGATTTCAGCATGTGTTGATCGATACTCATGTTAGTGACAGTTAACGTCAAAGTGACACCTTTGTGAATCATTTACATTCTATTTACAGTTGTGATGAGCACTTTTTCTCCCACTGGTGTGAAATTATAAATGGTGTTAGTAAGTATTTTTCTTCATTTAGTCTCTTTGAAGAACTTCAAGGAAGAGAAATAAAATATATTACATGTAATTTCTGTAGGGTATGCGTGGTATACATTTGTGTAGAATTCAATCATAATTGGTAAATACACTACCAGTCAAATTTTGGACTCACCGTCTCATTTAAATGTTATGAGATGGACCACAGATAGACAACAAGTGCTGAGCATCACTAGGAACTCCTTTACGGTGACTACCTCATCAAGCTCATGGAGAGAATGCCAAGAATGTGCAAAGCAGTAAGAAAAGCATAATGTGGCTATTTTGAAGAATCTAAAATACAAAACATGTTTTCAGTTATGTTACACTTTTTTAAGCTACATAATTCCATACTTTATGTGTTCATTCATACAATGATAAAGCATCATGAAAATAAAGAAAAACTTTTGACTGGTAGTGTAGAAATTAAAAAAAAAAAAGTTATGTTGAATTCAATAATGCTGTCATTTAGCAATTTAGTCGAATTAACTTGTATATCAGCTTTTATTCAGGTTACTGCAGTCCAAATAACCCCAGATGAAACAGACAAAAGACTAAAACCAAAAGAAGAGTTGAAAGTCAACTCATCAGCAAAATCTCAGATAATCTCATTCTATAAACCATGAGTACAAACTTTTGTAGAATATTACAAGCATACAATCAAAAACATAAATAAATACAATCATATCAACAAACAAAATTATAGGAATATTTATAAATCACACTTGGCTGGGTGACTTAACCTCTTGAAAACCAGCAATGCATTTTTGTGCCCTGTAAGGGACAAAAGCAACTAAAAAAAACCACTGTCCACTGCCAAGGACCTTTCATAAAATATAAAAGAAATACAAAAAAAATATAAAACATGTATTTGAAAAAAGTGTTGCATTATGCTGTTTCAAATCAAGACGATTATTTAATGAAAAAAGCCAAAACTTTTACTTTCCTGGGTCTCAGGAGGTTAAATACAAAGTGGAGTTTTGTGCTTAGACTTCGATGTCACTTTTATGAGAATAAAATGAACATATAGACAGGTGGACGTACGGACAACCCAAAGACATAACGCCTGTGGGTACTGCCAACACTGGCACAGAGACAATAAAGAGTTCAACAAACCCAAAAGGCATCAATAAAAGCTCAGTGAAAATGTTGAATCATCTCATGTTAGACATGTCTGGGACAGGAGAAAGAACACAGAAGCCTGGATCTACCCCAGACTTCAAGAGCACAAGTCAGACCTCTTCTAAATCAGTAGTAGTTCTTCATATCATCAAACATCTAGTCGGCTTCTTTCCTCACACTCTTGCTGCCGATAGCGTAGAGGAAATCCACCTGGAGAATATAGCTTCAGAAACTGTTTCTTCACTTAATAATTTCCAGGATTGCAGCTTTTATTCTATTAAACTACTTCATTGCCAGCAGTGATAATGCTTTAGGAGCATATGTAACTATTAGCGTACAGCCTATAATTGTGAATGTTGTTGCAGTGATTTCAGTGTTTATTTATCTATTTATTTATATTACTTTAAAACTCCAGTTCAGCTCTAGCATTATGACTTCGTATTTAGTGAACCTAGCTATTTTAGTTCTATTAGTTGTTAATTAACCTATAAGAACACAGTTTGACATTTGTGGCAGTTCCCAAATTATGTTTTCTTGATATTTAACCATCCTTAAGTGATTTATCACCATTTATTGTAATATTACCTTCTGTATTTTGTGTTTTTTTGTTTGTTTTTTTTTCAGTGAAATCCGGTATTTTCTGACATTTAATTTACTAATCACGTAGATGTTCACAAATGCTCAGACTAAAGTTGAGGACTATTATATTAAAAATAGAGAAAACTGAAGAAAAATCTATCATTCAGAATATAAACCCAGTGTTTCCATGTTCACTACGGAGTCTTTGAACGTCCATATGGGTCATATCTGATGACCATGAAAAGATGACAAACTACATTTTACAGCAATTATTGACATGGATCAGTAGATCAACGGGGATTAAACAGTTTATATCAGTAGATGAGTTTGGTAGATGATGGAGGTTTGGGTCTTTATGAGTTAATATTCAATGTCTTTAAATTTGCTTCCAGGTGGATAAACTCCATTGTACTGACCCGACCTTTAGGGACTGAACCACTGACCTGCTGGTTTCCAGACATGTTCTACCTCCTGAGCCACAGTCGCCTCTGCTACACAGTTCGGAAAGGATCAATAAATATGAGATACTTCCTAAGCACACAACTGACAGCTCAGTGAAAAGGAAAAGTGAATGGCATGTATTGAATTAAAATAAAGCTGCGTGTCCTTTTCAACTTCAGGCAAGGCCATAGCATACTATTGACTGTGAAGAATGATTGCCAATTAACCAACGCTGGCTTTTACTGTCTCTGTTATCGTGTTCCTCATTGGTTTTCAATGCAGTAGCTGCAGACTTTGCTATTTCTGTTATAGGCTATATAGCTGTTTGTCTTCAGTGCACAGCTATGGCAAACAAACAGCAGTACTTTTTTTTCCTTTACTTCAGGACCCAACATCAATGAAGAGCAAAGAGATACAATTGGGTAAAACAGGCAGAATGAGCATTGCCTCAACAACAAGACCGGCCAATTTGAGTTTGGTGTCAAACTGGCAGGGAAAATGAAAGGCAGCTGTGATGGAGAGTGGATTTAAGACTTGATGCAGCTTCAATAAATAGATATTTTGCTGCAGACAGAACACAAAGAAATAAAGTAATTCATTTAGTCAATACTTTGGAGTTGGTCAATTTCTATTTTTCTAGTTTCTGCAGAGTTGCTCTTAAAATTGAGGAGACGAATGGGAGCATGCTGCGCTAACTAATTAAAATGCAATTGACTGTTGCTTTCCAAGAAGGAAAAAGGAACTTTGTGACCTGTTGCATTTAAGTTTTTTTGTGAGTTGGGGTGCAAAATCCCAAAAAAGTCTGATGTGATTACATTATTACCCCGCCCCCCCTGAAGGGAAGGCAAAGGGCATGGTTTTTGGTTTGGTTTGTTTGTTTGTTAACACTCTAGCAGAAAAACTATTGGTTAAATTCATACCAAATTGGGTTTATAGATTGCCAGAGACCCAGAATAAATGTCATTACATTTTGGGAAATGTAGGTCAAAGTAAAATTTTTTTATGAATAAAAAAAAACCAAATCCCATTTACTTATAATGGGCGAAATTTCATGTCTATAAAAACATACATTTTGTGTCAATTTACTTCAAATTTGGCACATATAGGGGAAATTGGTATGCTGACATTAGCATATGCATAGACATGATGACATCAGCTGGAGTGCTGCCAAAATAAGAACATGCAAGGGGCGGAGTTTTTTGTGCCTGGCACCAACTTATTGTTGTTAAGCAAGTGGCCACAGTTTATATATATATATATATATATAAAACTCAAAATGCTCCACTGGGGACAAAATATATCATATGCCCTAAAGTGTAAGAAGAGTCAGAAAATGTTTGTCCAAATCATACTAAATATGAATATAGATATCATGCCACCACTTCACGTGAATGTGCAGTAGAAAAGACACTTAACCAAGGTTCTGTATAGGATTATGGTCACAGCAGTAACATTTAAGGGCATCTGTAACCGAATGGATGGATGGATGGATGGATGGATGGATGGATGGATGGATGGATGGATGGATGGATGGATGGATGGATGGATGGATAACATGTTGAAAAGTAATTATTGAAATTCTGCCTACTGTCTATCCAGCACTGCAGTTTGATGAATATCTACAAAATCTGTTGCTGTATATTGAAGGTAACATGTGACAAAACTGTATCGGATTATAACTACCCTATCATAAGATGAAACTAAACAAATGTTGTCAGAAAAAAATGTAATTAATGTGCCCAATCACTGAAAGGCAATTTACATAAGAGACTAACAGCTAAAATACCAAACAAAAACAAAAAAAGGTATAAATACTAGGACAGAGCAGAATAATTAAGCTTCATGTACAACTAGTGCAAAGCGACTGTAAGTAACTTAAACACAGGGTTACAGAAAGAAACTATAATAATGATAGCATTCACTGACAAGCTGGAATACAATTGTAGCTATGAGTTCGAAACATGTCGAACGCTCACCCACACTGTAACGCCACTGTCGGCTGCAAAATGTAGCCAAGTTAGCAGTATCATCATCCCACCATTAAAGGCCTGTAAAAGCACACAAACTAATGTCACCAGTGCTATGGTGACATTAGTTTGTGTGCTTTTACAGGCCTTTAATGGTGCCATCTATCACAGAGGATGCATTGCCGATACAAGACAGTGGTTATAATTCACTTCTTCTCATCCTCTAAGTCACCCATTATTTCAAAAGCCATGTCAATTGCTAATTTATGGACGATATTAAGTTTAACTTTTAATCAATCTCCTGACTTAGGAAGTATTTCTACTGATGTGATCCTTAAATTGTTATGAGAGTGCAAACATCGAAACAAAACCTTATGCATAACTAGTGCAACCAAGTACTGGTGTTGAGAATGCATAGCCTACTGAATATAATGATTCTTAATACACACAAAAAAAATTATCTGATGGTTGCCATGACCACATGTTCTTCCCACTGTGGCATCAATGTGCAACATCACCTTGTTGAAGTGGAGATGCATTAGTGATTTATACTGATAAGTGAGCTAAACGAGTATCTGCCTGGGTCTCCTTTATTGTTTCCATTTCTCCGGTCTGACCATGGGTGCCACTATATGGCTAAAGGAGATAGAAAAAGAGGGGATATTGACTTGTATCAACTGCTAAAACCTTTTGCAACCCCTCTGTAACTGGCAGGTGATCACAATAAAGGAAGAAAAAAGGCAGGTAATTTGGCTTCTTTTGACTCCAGGCAATCCTTCGGTATTTTCCAAGAGCTTTAGATTGGAGCAGAGAGCAGAAAGGATAAGAAGGGAAAAGGGTCTGCTCAGACTAATTGCCTAAGCGGTAGATCGATATCTGAGCTACGAGGGAAAGACCACAGCTCGGTAAAGAGACCACCAATAGGTCCCATGAGTTAAACCGTTCCCTTTCAGTTGGGATTTGTCATCTTTACCAGACCTGAAAAAACCTTGTCCAATCTGGGTGAGTGACAAGTGGAAGTCTCAAAGGAGAAGGACTAGCTTTCACAAATCTGTAATGAACAACAGGTGTATGGGAATAGCAGTTTCAACATTAGTGTAGATGACTAGTGGAGACTCTCAGCTATTATTAACAGCCCTGTTTTATCATCCTCAAACTAATGATTTTTTTTTTTTTTTTTCCGAAGAATTGCTTGTAAGATGATTTTAAAGTGTTGGCAGAAGTCAACTAATGAAAATGGAACATTACTGCTTTTATATGAGGCTATTGCTGTTTAACTATTTTAAAATACAGTCTAATAAATTCTTTAATTTTTATGTCTACAATAGCAGTACCCCTTTATAATGGGCCAATTTGGATTACTATTTCATAAATCTGCCTTGGGTCAAATTGAACCTTAAATCAAAATGATTGATTCCAACGGTTGCTATTTCTTTGGCAAGCAAGAGGGAAAAAAGTATGTCTATAACTTAAAACACTTAAAACATGAAATAATTCCTTATGGTGTAATAGAAATAAGGCTCTTTTTATGTATGTATGGAAGTGTTCAAGCTCAGTTTGGGACTTACTGAACATCAAAATGTCAATTTCTGCAGCAATAATCTAGTTAGTTTAGACTTTATACCAGATAAATTCAGATAAACCTTAGCATTTCAATCATACATTGACACAACTTTGCTCTGAAGACAGATCTTACATCATTTATTTTGTAGTATTCAGCTGAATCTGCAGCAACACCTTTCTCTTTTAATTACCCTGACCCCTGAAGGGGAGGCAAAGGGTATTGTTTTTGCTTTGGTTTGTTTCTTTGTTTGTTAACACTTTGGCAGCAACAGTATTGGTTAAATTCATACCAACTGAATCTATAGATTCCCGGTGACCAAGAATAGATGTCATGAAATTTTTGGGAACAGTAAGTCAAAGTTGTTTTTTTTTTAAGAATTTTCACAATCTTTTTTTTTTTCTTCATTCACTTATAATGGGATAAATTTCACATGTCTGTAGCAGCAAAACTATGAGTTGAATTCATAGCAAATTGGGTTTATAGATTACCAGTGACCAAGAATAGACGTGGTTATATTTTGGTTATATTTTTCAATATATTTTTTTCCCCATTTACTTATAATGGGCAAAATTTAACATGTCTATAAAAACATACATTTTGTTTCAATTTACTTCAAACATGGCACATATATAGAGGCAACTGATATGCTGACATCAGCACACGTATAGATATGATGACATCAGCTGGATTGATGCCAAAATAAGGTACAATACGTGCGAGGGGCGGGGTTTGTTGTGCCTAGAATCACTTGTTCTGCCTTGTTTCCTTTTCCTCTGACCAGGTGACCACAATGGTTTTACGTGAAGATAGTTCCCATAATGCATTTCATCCACGGAGCAGCAGTGAGAGTTGAATTCAATGAGTGGCATCTCATTTTTACAGGCTTATATTATCACTGGTCAAGTTGACTGTTCACAATAGACCAAAACAACCTCCAGGTCACGGAGGAATGTCCTGGTATTCCGAACAGGCCATCCACGTGTGCCTGTCCCGCTGGAGTTTGCCTTTTTCCGTCCTGTTTCACCCTGAAATGCGAAGATGTCACACCTGTCACACTTGTGATTAATGAATAACAGTGCAGTAAAACCATGAGTTGCAATTCTCATGGGGAAGCCTGATATCAAAGTGCTGTTAAATCAAATTGTGTGCATGTGGGCTGTCTCGCTTTTCCATTTCATCCTGTATAATTCAGAAACTGTTCACTTCAAATAAAAACACCTAGAAATAAAGACAATATTTTGATGAGGAGTCTTCTAGGAGGATCTCATTTTCATAACAGAGGGCTCTGCGCGGGGTCTCTAGTCGTCAGTAATACAAGAAAAAAGAAAAAAAAGAGAAGATTGTTTGCATACATTAACCTTTTCATATCAATGCTTTTCATAGAACTTTCGCTTTGGGTTATGGTTTCAGTTTAGGACATAAGTAGAAGGCCAAAACGCATGTATTAGACTTCATTTGAAAGAGAATGTCTTCCAGTTTCCATACTTAGAGTACGGCTAAAGCGCAACATCAAATATATTTTTACCTGTTTAATTTAGCTGCTTTTGTTGGTATGTTTATAGTCGATTTTATATTTGATGTACAGATTGGATGGCACAGTAAAATGTTGTTGTAGTTGTTACAACAGCAATATTCTATTCTATTCTATTCTATTCTATTCTATTCTATTCTATTCTATTCGTTCAACTGTTGATATTGTCTACGTATCAAAAAAGACACTTAGAATTTCTCAGATAAACAGTTAGAGTCGATTAGATTGACCAACATAAGAGATGATCTTTCAATAGTAAGTAATATTCAGAATTGTTCACACAAACTACTCCTTATTTATTAAAAGGAGTTGGTGTTGTTTATACCGTACATACTTGCTACCCTCCACACTTTTTGGGGAAAACTGCTAACCCCATTATGCATCTCCTCAAGTTCCCATTTGGGGACAAGTGAAAGAACAAGTACACTTCTCCTGCACTGAAATTCACTGGAACTCTGTTTTTCATAGAATTAAACCAGCAATGTCAGGGAAGAAAAATGAGGAAACAAAATACCCATACGTTAACTTTAGAGTATTTTTTCTTTTTTTTTTTTTGTTTTAACCATATCCATTTCTTAGAACTTTCATTTGTAAGAGAAGTGTAACCCCAAAATACACAAACTTAGAGTCTCTGCATGAACATGTGGTTGAAACACATCCTTAAACTATATTATATTAGACGGAGCTTAAATGTATCTCTACATCCTAACTCCTATAAACCTTCCTATCACCCCACGTGGATGATAACAGGTTGAATACTATCATTTACAGTGGAAACAGTAGCTACATCATTGGAAAAAAATCTCCCTTGACAGTAAATTCTTCTTTGTGTGATTCTCTGTTGTGATATATATCTAAATGGATGATAACTGTTGGTGAGAGTGTATGGTGTGTGTGGGTAGATGAGTTGTCAAGAGTACACAAATTATGCACCACAGTAAGCTTCGTTAGAGGATTTTGCATACTACAGCTATAATGTCAACGATTGCAGACGCAACACAAAGGCAGAGGAATCAAATGAAAATGGTGTGGCCGTGCAACACACAGCGAATATCATTAATTCCTGTTTTTGTGTGTTGACAATTATCACATTCAGCCTCTTAGCCTTCTGCAAAATAACAGGCTGCACCCACCATTTGAAACACTATTCAGAATTTCCAGCCTTTATATGGTGGCTCTGACCCGGTGCTTCTGCCAAATAAAAAGGAGGCCTTTGTCAAACCAGCTGATTTTTATTCCTGCTGTGCAACACCAGAGTGGAGGGAGATGGAAGCCTCCCTCTCCGTCACTCCCTCCCTCCCTCTCTCTCGCTCTCTCTTGGACGGATATGGCTGGACGATGATGGCGGCGGCAGCAGCGGGTGTGGGGGGGTGGCGGTAGGGGTGGGGAGGTGTGCTGCAGACTAATTGCCCGGAGCATGGCAGGGTGATAAAGGGACAGAGTGACAGCAGTGGCAGTGAAAAGACCCCGCTCATAGCAACACCATAAAAGCTAATTACCGCCATACAAAGAGCCGCCCCTGCCATTGTGCCATTTGGAAAAGAGCAGGGAGAAAAACAGTGCAAGAGAGAGTGAGAGAGGGAAGGAAGAAGTGAAAGAGCTTGCAGCAATAAAGACTTAACCAGCAACAATTAGTCTCCAGTGCTGCTAATGAGAAAGCCAAGATAAAACGGGGGGCTAAATTTAAACGTAGGGGGTTCCATCCTTCTCTCTGTAGCTCAATAGTCACTCTTGCCAATAACGGCTTAGTCCTTCTTGCTTTAAAGGTATGCTACATAAAGAGGAGGCCATGAATACCCCTGCCCGGGATGTGTGGGTAATAAGTCTTGAGCTTAGAGCAGCAGATATGTGACTTGGTGGCCGGCGGCGCTGGGATAAGCTAGCCCGCCGCAGGGTGGAGGGAAACTCTGGGGAGACAGGTGCAGTGCGGTTAAGTAGGCAAAACAAATGGCCTAGGGATATGTTACATATAGCACCGCTGTGCAGATACTGTACATCACAGCGAGGCTGTAATGTAGCATAGGGGAGAAAATAGGAGATGAATTATAGCCGGCTTGGCCCTGGGTGTGGGAAAAAGGCAACACAAACCGTTACCTGGCATTGCTTGCTTGGAGCTTACTTTAACGGTAAATTTGGCACCTGGTCGGCAAGGATTTTTCACAAGAGCAAAAATTAAGCCTTTTTGTCGTATTTGTGTTTCTTAACAAATAAGCTGACATTCATGAGATTTCCAATTGGACCGACTGACTGCAGCAGCCTTTGGTGGACACGGTTCCTGGCAATTGTGTTGAAGCTGTGTGGAAACACTGGCATGCTGATGTGCTCTGCTGGTATGATACCCTCGGAATCATGTAAAAGTCAGCAGCCAGGACTGCAACAATATGAAGAGAAGACAGGAGAGAGGACAAGAGCAAGGTAAACATTTCCATGGCAACCTTCTCTTCAGACCTATAATTAGTGGTCTGAGTCAGTTAATAGCTTTGTCAAATTGAAGTGTTTTAAGTGACACCTATTCAAGCTGACTGTAAGCACTGATGAAATACTCAAGTAGCTAAGATGGTTTTACACTGCAAAAATCCAACTCTTTACCAAGTGTATGTTTCTCATTTCTAGTCAAAATATCTCATTACACTTAAAATAAGACATAATCACCTGAAGAGTAACTTGTGAGATATAAAGAGCTTATTTTTAGACAGCTTAGACTGCTTAATTCAAGCAAAAAAAAATCTGCTGATGGAACAAGTGAAAATTATCTTGGTAAGATTTCTTGAAATAAGATTTTCAAGTCCTGTTGTCTAAAAATAAGTTCTTATATCTAACTGAAAAGTTACTCTTTAGGTGATTCTGTCTTATTTTAAGTGTGATGAGATATTTGGACTAGAAATGAGAAAAACACACTTGGTAAGATTTAGATTTTTGCAGTATAGAATCGTAGGAATCATTTAGGTTTTTGGTTTTTTTTACTTTCTCTGATGTTAACAACACACATCTACTGTACACTGGCTATTCTAAATGAAAGATTTTGTGGTCAGCCCCCTGTTTGAGACGGAGGATTGGAGGCTTGTTATGATGCCATTAGCAACAACAAGTCCACAGTTTAGTATATGAGGAGTTTAATGTTCGGCTCCAGTAAACACACCTCCAGCTGGTGGTGTCTGAAGTGTGGTGTCTAGATCTTCTGAGATTTTTTTTTTCTTTCAAAATGTCAGCAGGAGTCATAAAGGAGGAGAATCTATTTCCCAGCTGGATAAGTCCTGATCCACTACATCTATCATACTTTAGCACTGGCTTCATCTAATAATTGACATCAGCAGAAAGCGGATGACCTCTTGTAACATCCGTGACTTTTTTCTCCTTGAACTCAGCACACTTTTGAACCTGTGTCCTGGTAAATCCAATGTATTTCAGACTTGTCTAGGCAGCACATCCGTTTAGAATGTAGCTGCTGGTTTAGAAGATGTGTCAGTCGACTGGCTGCTGCACAAAATCAGCTGGTTTTCAGGTCGATCAGCCTGCTACGATGACCGATCAGTCTCAGAAAATCACATTATAATGAGCTGCACAATAGCTCACAGCCACAGCCACGAACATGCATTAAGATGTTGTCACGTGGAAGTGAAATGATCATTGCATGTCTCTGCAGGAATGGCGCCAGGCTACTGCATACACGAGTAATACCATCTGCAACTGCATTTCAATAGCGCTAATATGTAAAAGAGCATGTCGTCAATTCAACCAAATACCGCATAAAATTATCTTTCTTTCTTACATTTCTATTGTTACCTCCACCAAGTAACAACAGAGGTTATGTTTTAATTGGTGTTTGTTTGTCTGTTTGCAAGAAAACAAAAAGTTATGGATGGATTTGCATGAAATTTTCAGGAAATGCTGATATTGGCTCAAGGAACAAATGACAAAATTTTGGTTGTGATGGGGTGGACTGATCCTTCTTGGGGTCATCTTCTAGTTTAGCTTGTGGATAAAACCCAGTCTAAACTACTATTATTACTATTAGTTTGGTCTTACCAAGATTAAAAAAAAAATAGCAGTGTTGTACTTCCTTATTTTAAGTGTTCATACATCTGTAGACATGCTTATTTCTAGATTTAACTATTTTAATTCAAGAAATCTTGTCAAGTGAACTTATCTTGCTATATTTCACTTGTTTTGAGTAATTTTTCCTCAGATTTAGTGCTCTTTTTCTTGCTTTTAGACACCCCTTTTTTTGTAGTGCATTGCTTCAAACTTCCTTAAATCTAAGATTAATCAATAAAAAGATCATTGGTAAATATCAAGAGGTCACATGTTTTATTATGAACATGCGTTTGAACTTTAGTTCTTCAAAAGTGAGAAAAATAACAACAAGGACAAATCTGGATCCTGGAAATTTTAATTGTGTTATAGTTGTGGATTATGAAGAGCACATACACCAAAGAGTCACTGTGTGGTTGTTTTAGTGTGTTCACACCTGTCACAGAGTTAAATAAACCAAGTCTGAATAAGGCCAAGAGGTAGTTTTTGGTTGCCAGGTTGCATTAAAAGGAGTATAATGTGTGAAAAATGTTTGAACAACACTTTTTTTTTTCTTTGCAAATTTTTTAAGCAACATTTGGGTCATGTCTACACAGAAACTGAAGGGGAAAATGACAAGGAAGTGGCAACTAAGAGGAAGGTGATTCTGGCAGTAACAAAACTCCCCAGAAATGTATGAAAGTTTAAAGAATCCACCTTGAGTATACTGTATATACACCGTTCAGTTTTCTCCATACCCTTCCACATACACATCCATGCGGTGGCCTCAGAAGTAAACTGGTGTCCAGCAGCGAGCAGGTTCACTCTTTGATAGTTATGTCCTGGAGAGAGGGAAAGAAGCTGCAGCCCCAGCAGGCCCTGACTGTAATGAGGGGGCAATGAGGTTTGAAGCTGCTCATTACCAACACCTAGAGCTGCAAGGAGGCAGGGCTGACAGCCGCCAAGACAGGAAGGGACCCTGGGAGGGGACCACCGCATGTGGTAGAAGCACTGGAAGGAACAAATAGAGGCCAGAAATAGATATCACCTCTAGGGTTTCAACTGACAGTAGGTTTTTCTTCAACTCTGGATTGTGTAATCTTAGCTAGAAGCTACTAGTTGGAAAGAAAAAAAAAACAAAAAAAACACAGCCACGGAAGCAGCATTTAGACCACTAATAAACCCTCTTCAAAAATAATTAGACCATAATGAGTTGCCAAAAGTAGGAGCTGTCACAGTCGCTTTAAATGTGATCAGTTTCCTGCAAAAATACTAGAATGAGCTGGAGTGTCGTCCCCCCCCCCCCCCACACACACACACACAGTTACAGTCTTCAAGGTGGAAAAGCCCCCTGCAACATCATTTGATTTAGACTCTCACGGGATGCTGAAATCTGTTTCTAAACTCAGACTAATATGAAACTCTTTTTAAGGTGTACCGTCACTGGAAGCTGTATATTTAATGACAAGGGAAACTTAAAGTGGGAAGTCCTTCAGTTCCTGCAGCTGTACTTCATGCAAGATTTATTCAAGAATTACCGGACAACTAATTGGATGAATAAAACAACATGAGATTAAATAAGTCACAAATTTTGGTTATGACATGGAACCAAGTTGACAACACCAGCTGGCTCTAATATTTTGCATATGTATTAACTTGTCCTGGTTGATTTAGCGACACCTACGATGTGTTGAGAAAAATAAGTAATTCTGCTTTTTCTGTCGGAATGGTTCTATGAAACTGGGTTCATTTTGGTACCAGCTTTTTTTTTTTTTTTTAGACTTATAATACAAGAGAAATTTAGACATATTTCCCCCCAGGATGAATTTAATAATAACCTCAGATACATGCCAAAAAAATTATCCTCTTGCTCTCAGCCATCCCAAAATGAGTGAATTTTTGATCAAATATTAGGGCCAAAAATAGAACCGAAATTATGACAGGAAAAGCTACCGAGGTGTCAGTGCATTTGATCTGGAAAAATTTGATTGAAATGATCATATATACCGCTATAAATAAAGAAACTGTGTAAAATTTGATGATCCTTATGGTTTTTCTAATCCAGACTTGTGGGTTTTTCATGAATTGGCAGTCTCATTCCCATCGTGTCCACTTGCGTTACATGCGGAACCTGCCCATTTAAACACATATAAAGTGTGAGTGATTTTGCAACAGCGGCCATTTAAAAAAAAAAAACACTCTGCCTTGCATAACTGGTCTGATTCCCAAAATGTACCTGTAAGAGAATATAAAGATATTGGAAAAAATAGTAACGTGTAATTTTTGTGTCCTTTTTATCGCGTTACACGCAGATTTTTGCATAAAAATAATGTAAAAATGTGTTTTATTTGAAAAACTGTTTATTTTTTTATCTCAATAAATATAGATTTTTAAAATAGACCTAAAGTGCTTCTAAATTTGCTCCATAACATTAATCTACGTCTGGTTTTGATTTTTAGCCCTATGTCCTGTTTGTAGGACCAATTTCATAGAAGCACACACATTAGAATACCATTTCTGTGTGAGTGTATGTTTTATTCTATTTTTAATTTTTTTCTTAAGCTTTGGCTCCCTTCAGATGTAGCCCTATATATGTTGTATGTCTTCCTACACCAGGTATTTCCATTGATGACTCATGATTAGATTTTTAACATCCCTATTCTATACTGAACATAACATCACATAATGTAAAAGAGTGCCTAAGTTTTTTTTTTCTTTGTTCTTTTTTTTTCAGGTTGAGGTCTAAAAAAAATCTATTTTATATCTCTTCAGGACTCTCCGATTTAAAAAAAAAAGAAAAAAAATCCTTAATTTCCATCTATTTTTACATGTATGTGTACTTTTTTTTTTTTTTAAACGACTGTTCTTTCTTGTTTCATGGTTTTCCTCTTGTCATATCTTTACTTTATGTCATTTTCTTTCTTTTTTTTTTTAAAGACTTTATTTTTCACTTTTCAAATAAGCATATACATCACTGCAGGACATATGAACTGGTCCAAGGCAGAACATTTTGACCCAATATAAACAATTCCATGCCTCATTTTGGGAAAGGCCGGTCTAAAACGTACCATAAGCTAAAGTTACACTTCAGTCGTCTGTCTTTGTAATATTCCTTTGTAAATTCCATTCACTGCGCTCTTCAACAGCCACGAGTAGTTTTTTACTTTGAAATGTTTACTTGCCTGTCACGCTGAGATTGATTCACAATACATGAGTTTCGAATCATCCAGTACAACATAAATAGCCACATGACAGTTTCTCTATTCCCTTTGTGGTTCTTTAGCATGACATACCATTTAACCATGTTTGGAGTGACGCGTTAAAACCTATATTTTCAACAAGACTATGTGAAATGTGGTTATTGTAGTATCTGTGTTGATCCAGTACACACAGGAGGATCTACACTTATGACGCATTCCTGTTTGCTTTTCTAAATTTCCACACGTCTTTAGAATCAGAATCATGCTTCGGTGCATACATAGAACATAGAGTAAGTAAGAAGCATGCAGTAAAAAAAAAAAAAAATAAGTCAAATAAAGTTTCAAAATATGGGTTTGAGTGAGACTCTAACGGTGCCGGTTATGGTTGTGTGCAGATCAGATTAACAGTGCAGATGGATAAAGTGACTATACAGTGCATTTGGTGTTGATGTTATGAAGAGTTCACCAAACACTTCCAACACTTCAATAGGACGTTGCCAGTGTTCTGAGGTTCACTTACACACATGTTCTAGCTGAACAGGCAGTTCTTGAGTCTGTCCCAAGACACATTTATGTTCTGACTGTGTCCTCGATGGTCTCACAAACTGCGCTTCTACTTGTGATAATATGACAAAAACTGTATGTCAAGTGTTTGTTTTTTAACACAATGAAAGGTCTTAACATTAGAGTCAATACAAGGAGTTCCATTTGTTTCATGTGTCCAATTATAATGGATAATTTCACTGATGACACTGCGACATTTCTATTAACGTGCAAATCAAGCATATCATCAGTTAGAGACAAACACCACAGCTGATAATGTTAAAGAGATTGTGTTCCTGTTTGTTTGTTAGCACTGTAAGCAGCAAGACTATTAGCTGAATTAATGCCAAATTGGGTTTATAGATTACCAGTGATCCAGAATAGATGTTGTTACATTTTGGGAAAAGTTGGATAGAATTTAATTTTTTTTATGATTTTTTTTTTTCCCTGTTTACTTATAATGGCCAAAATTTCAATGTCTGTGACAGTAAAACGATTTGGTGAATTCATATGAAATTGGGTTTATAGATTGCCAGTGACCCAGAATAGATTTCATTACATTTTGGGAAAACTCGGATAAAATTTAATTTTTTAAAGAATACATTTTTTTTTAAATATTTACTTATAATGGCCAAAATTTTAATGTCTGTGAGAGTAAAACGATTTGGTGAATTCATACCAAATTGGGTTTATAGATTTCCAGTGACCAAGAATAGATGTCATTACATTTTGGGAACAGTAGGTCAAAGTTACAATTTTTTATGAATTTTCAAACTCTTCCCATGTACTTATAATGGGTGAAATATCTGCAGGGGGCTGTGGTATGTTGTGCCTGGCACCACTTGTTTTGTCATATTTTACTGTGCATTGGCCCTGAAATGATTAGAAACAGGATTTAATTGAACAAATGGAAGAAAAGTACATGCTCTGATGAAAAGAGACAACTATACAATACATAACCCAACACCCAAAAGCTAAGGCTCTATGTGAACTGTTCAGACAAAGGTTTATAATGAATTATGTCAATGGGACGGCCATTTATTTGGTTTGAAAAATGAACTATTTAATAAGATATCGGCCTCCTTTCATGTGCTTCTGTCTTCTCTTTATACCCTGGGTTTCTGACAAGCCCTGAGGTAATTAATACTTGTCAAACATCTCAACATGTACACCCTCCTTTTCCCATTAAACAAACACATTAATAAATATTGCCATGTACTGCAGGACCTGCCACGCCACATCCACAAACCACCAGGCTAATTGACTCTTGACTAAGAGATCACCGAGTGAGATCTAGCTAATTACGCAAGTTACCTCAGTCATACTAAACATATCATGTCCATAAACACATGCGTTCGTACTCAGGTGGCACCGCTATTTGTATTCAGAGTCACAAAAAGCTAGAGAGGTGGGGCGTAACGACAGGCGGAACGGTCCGCTGTTCCACAACTTCTTAATTAAGCGCCATAGAGCGAGTAAGGTTGTCTGAGGAAGAGACAGGCGCTACATGGAGACAACTGGCTCTCTGTGACCCGCCTGAAACAAAGAGAAACACAAGCAGAGAGAAGGATAATTGAGTGTTTAGCGGGGTTTCACACCAAGCAGGTTCTGAGTGGTGTACCGTAAGTGTTGCTTCCTGTTGGATGCCTCTCCAAGTGGCTTTAAAGTAATGATAAATAATGATACCAGGATAACAAATGTCACCCTCTTTCAACACTGGTAGAAATTGTCATGTAATGTCAAATAAGTGCCACACAAAAAACCGAAGAGAGAATTAACCCTCAGAGGTACATGTTGATTTTTTTGAAAGACTCACATTAGAAAAGAAGAAGTAAGAGACGAAGAACAAAACACTCGACTTCATGTTTACCACTTGACGACAAAGACTTAAGTGCATGTCTTTAGACAGTACAACAGCAGACATCTAATAATGCATCAGCTGAGAAATAAAGATACTGCAAAAATCAAAACCAAGTGGATTTTTCTCATTTCTAATCCAAATATCTCATCACACTTTAAATAAGACAGAATCATCTGAAGAGGAACTTTTCAGGTACAATATAAGAACTTGTTTTTAGACAATAGATCTGGAAAATCTTATTTCAAGAAATCTTACCAAGATGATTTTCACTTGTTCAATTGGGAGATTTTTTTTTTTTTTGCTTAATTCAAGCAAGCAAAAAAGCAAAAAAAAAATCTGCCAAAAGTTCCTCTTTAGGTAATTGTCTTATTTTAAGTGTGATGAGATATTTGGACTCGAAATAAAAAAAAAAAAATACACTTGGTAATATTTAGATTTTTTCCAGTGGGTACAATGTGTAATATTCAGAAAACCAATGGTCTGAATAACACTGACAGCTATTAAATGAACCTGTTCAACTAATGTGACTCAGGCTGAAATCCTGTTTATGCATGAGGTATTAATTATTATATTAAGTATTACAATTGTAGTCATGTAACATTTAGTGTTGTATAATCATGTTAAATCATTTCATGTTGATTGAATAAAGCATATGTGGAAAAGATGGGTAAATATTTAGACCTGTTCAGAACATAACAAAATAAATGCACTGCACGGGCGAATTATTGAAGGAAAACAAATAACTGCATAAATATCTAGGAAGAGAAGGAGAAAAAAAACCATGGTCTTTTCAAGTAGTTGTCCTAATGTAAGGCATTCAATTTATTAACAAACAAAATCATATCATGTATAATATTATGAAAGCAGCAATTATATCTGACATAACTGACAAACATCATGATTGACATTACTTAAACAGCTTAACAATGCTGCAATGTAAACCGTTCCAACAGAATGTCGCTCAGATCGAATGGAAAATGCGATTCTAAAGAAGACAGAATGGAGATTATTGGCCAGTCTTCTATTATAGTAATGGATGGAGGGATTTTGAAAGAAGACTGGGAATGAATTTTGAATAGACTGAAAAAACAAATAATATATAAGAAAATTCTTGATAAATAGAAGACATTTTGGATGATCTGGAGCAGCGCTTCTCAACGGGGGCTGAGAAGGGGGTGCTCAGGCACAAAAAGGGGATTTTAGTCACTAGTTGCTTTTCCATTGGACATATGACCTATATCTACATCTATATAATTACTAAATGTTGAAAAAATAGAAGAGTGTAATGTCAATTTTTTTTTAAAAATAAATCACAAATGCAATGATTTGTTTACTATCACAAGATGGTACGAGAAGTCATTTCATAAACGTGGCGATGAACGTAAATATTGTGTTGTTTTACACATATATTCATTATTATTATATAGTACCCCTCTATCCCGTACTTTTTAAAAAACTCTTCTTCTTTACATTTTGTGATGTCCGTCATCATCCGTTTTTTAAATTCACCTGACTGTAGCCGGGAAAGAAGATCGTTCTATTGCAGTTTTTGTGTAATATATTACTTGTGCTACGCCTGACAAAACTACCTCTTGCTAGTGCAAAAACTTTTAATCGAAAAATGCGAGTTCTGGAAATATTGTCATTTTCCTATTAGGTAAATTTTTATGTGCCAGTTATATTTAAGCAATTTGAGGGTCAATGGAAAAGTGACTACTGTTGTACATTAGAATATTATACATCACTCTCTCCCTCTTCCAGTGTAAGGAACATGTGTGAACGTACAACAGAGGCACATACTCACATACCCCCTCCCCCCCTCATACTTTTTTTTTTTTCAGGAATGGGGGGGGGTGGAGGTGGCAGGAGGCTCCTCATGTCATTTGCGGGCATTTGTTCAAAAAAGGTTGCGGACACTAATCTAGACACACAAACCTCCAGGTGCTTCTTACACACAGTGGTTAATTTGTAATCACCTAACATTAATAAAGAGGATATGCTGCTAGTGACAGGTGACCATGTAAAAGAGGCCA
Organism: Ostorhinchus cyanosoma; assembly: GCA_029814465.1. Lineage (NCBI taxonomy): Eukaryota > Metazoa > Chordata > Actinopteri > Kurtiformes > Apogonidae > Ostorhinchus > Ostorhinchus cyanosoma. The sequence continues at coordinate 17,405,114 of JAPTYQ010000019.1, forward strand.
TTACAGCGACTAAAATGACAGATTTCAACACTTAATGTAATGTAAGCGAACACAGCCTGGCCATTTCACATATTTTAATATGTTTTAGCCTCAGTGAATGTTCAGCGTCCGTTACATCAGCTGTGTCACTGTCTTTCCCTTCGACATATCATGTGGTAAAGGTAGATTCTGTAATAAATCACTGCAACAGACTTCCTGTCTGGAAAGCTTGCTATGAAAATAGGCTGTATGATTCACCACATATCAGCAAGTGCATGCAGGAACAGATCAATTTTAGATGATAATTTGTTACACTCAAATCTAACAGATGAAGAGGAAACACTTTTCTGTCTCGGTACAGTGTATACATATATGAAGTATTTTCATTTAGGAGAAACTAAGAAAATATTTTTCAGATTTATTGCTGTCACACACACACACACACACACACACACACACACACACACACACACACACACACACACACACACACACACAC
>JAPTYQ010000019.1:17408356-17428502 GCA_029814465.1 Ostorhinchus cyanosoma
GTGTGTGTGTGTGTGTGTGTGTGTGTGTGTGTGTGTGTGTGTGTGTGTGTGTGTGTGTGTGTGTGTGTGTATGTGTAGGTGTGTGTGTGTGCAGCAGCCTCTCAGGGTGCCGCTGATTTAGCCATGCTGTTGTCCCGGTGGAGGAGAGCGAAGAGCAGCCTTTTCTTTAGCCACTGCTCACTTGAGCTTTTGTATGAGGGCCTGGAACAAATGGATTAGAGAATAGTACAATCTGAGGCAGAGGCATATGCCAGCTCCCTCCTGCACCATACCGGCCTCATCTCACGCCAATTCACTGGAAGATGGTGTGAGGACGCACAACTGTAGTGCAGAACGGCTCTGTGAGCCTTTAGAGAAAACCTGGCTGCCTTCATATATTGTACTTTTGTATAAGCTGAAGGGCTATTTTTCTGTCAAAGGGATTTACAATCTGCTTCGAATGTAGGTCTCAAACTTTGAAAGATGGAAGTATGTTTTATTTGAAAGAGAAAAAGCTGAATTTCTCCCATAAGTAAAATTGTTTACTCACAGTCCTTTTGACACATGAACTTTTCTATTTAATAAAATAGCCAGTTAAGTGCCTCTTACAATTTCCAAATGATAGGACAACATCAATAGTTATATAAACCATGAAAGAAAAGCAGCTTTTGAGCACACCAGTGGGAAGAATGACATTGCAATGCCTTTGAAAGGACATTCAACTTTCTTTCACAGTCTACCTAGTGAGTTATTTTACAGTGAAGGCAGAGACAATCCTGCTGGATTAAAGTAACAGAAGTATCATGTTAAAGACTCTGTGTGTGAAGGCATGAATGTCTGTAATGATTATCAAAGTCATTAGAATTAAAAAACAAACCTTTATAGTTTTGAGATATTGAGCAATTTTTATTATTTCTATTTTAGAATATCAATGTTAATATGTAAAAACTGGCCAATTTAAACAACTATATTCATTATAATTTCTGTATGATGCAAAATTATGGTTTTAATATGAAAACATTTACTAGATTTATTAGTAGTAGTAGTAGTAGCAGTATTAAGATGTAGTAGTATTAGAACAGAACAGAACAGAACAGAATAGAATAGAATAGAATAGAATAGAATAGAATAGAACAGAACAGAACAGAATAGAATAGAATAGAATAGAATAGAATAGAATAGAATAGAATAGAATAGAATAGAATTCAATAAAGAGCTGTGAGCAGTCGCAGTAGCTTTCATGCATTATCATTTCAAAACAAAAGCTTAACAGCATAATTAATAATGAGTATTCCAGTGTCTTCTTTGCTCTTTGACATAAAGTAGTAAATCATTTCTTGCTTTGTACATTGAGTGCTCTTTAAATCCTGGGTTATTACAAGCAGTGTGCTAATTTGTACATGGGATCTCAGATCCATCTTCATTGCCCTTGTTTTGTAGCATGTATAATGAGCTGTGCTTCTATGTGCTACCCTCCACCCTTTACATACAGTCATGCAGATACAGTAGGTTAGCACAGGCTGACTTTGCCCATACTTACGCTAAATTTCTCTCTTACCTTGATTGATATTATGAATACATTCAATTCATTAAATACGTACAGTAATCAGTTCCAACCAGCATGTGTTTCACTTGTTCACACTTGTTGGGTAAAATAGGTTTGTATTATAATGCAAATAACACAATTATAAGGAACAATGCATGAAAAAGCAAAAAGATGGTGCAGTTTAATTGTAGAACTGCATCAAGAATATGACCACCTGCCATCCCATCCAACTATTAATAGCTGTGGCATTATGACACGATGCATCATCAATCAAAGCCCGGTGGGAATATAAATGATATGGAAAGCAAATGACTGTTATTGTATATGTCACCATTGGGCAGTCATTTTCCAGAATGAGGGGTTGTGTAGCCCTCTGTGTACCCCCTCCCATCATCTGTCCCTCTGGCAGCCTGTCCTTCTCAAGGTCCGTCCTGTCATTAATCAGCATCCTTCATTCCTCAAGGAACGCTGATGCATCTACACACATATGCACACACTGTACTAATCACTCACTCTTAACACCTAACCCTGAGAATAATTACTCAAAGCTGGCTGATGTTTTATCGGCGCTCCTGTTTGTGTTAAGCGCAGACTGTCCCCCGAACATTAAAGCCCTGTCATTGTCCATCATTAAGAACATTAAGAACACTGAGAACGTTGTTTTCTTTTATGACACTTTCGTTTTACAGGGTGGAGGAAGCTGTTGTAGGAACCTCCTGATCAAAGTCCTTTGTGAAGTTTCATCACAGAATGTTTGAAGGATGCAGTATGTACAGTATTTAAGCATTAAGACACTGAATGCTTATACTTTTCCTTTATCTAGTGTTAGCTGTTAAGCGTCAATTTGTTTTTAAAATGAGCAAAAAAAAAAAGTGGAGAGTATTAACCCTTTACCCGGCAAGTGACTATTTTTGGTAATTTCCACAAATTTCAAAATATGGGGCCAATTCTGTGCTTAAGTGAGGTCAAGACACATTTTATTTTTCATAATTTTACAGTGATTCAGAGAGATTTTGTAGACATTTTGAAGCCGTCGATAGTGAATATGAGTGATTTTGGCCTGTTTATGACCTTATAACAGTAGTTTTATTGCATGTATGTACTTTTTAGCAAGAGCTGCTCAGATGTTTTATGTCAAGAAGAGGGAGATGACGATGTCCAATAACATACAAAAGTTGAAATTTTGAATTTCAGAGTATTTCAATGAGTGCCTTATAAAGGGTTAAGATGTCAATATAACCTCATTCAGTTCAGTGACTGAATACGTTTGCGTCGCTCTTTCATAGTCCTGCAGGTCTTGTATGAACCTGCAGATATAATGCTGATGAATGTTGCAATGTACAATAAAAAGCACTAAGAAGAAGGTCAAGTTAGACTAGTTGTAAACCCTCTGACAAGTGGAATGTGCCGCCTCCATTCAATTCGTACAAGGAGAATCTATGTACTTGATTTACTCAGATCGAAAATAACAGGTGCACATTTGCTTGCGTGCACTAAAAAAATGCGTGTGCTTTTGATTTGCATGTCATACGTGATCAACTAAGATCAAATAAGGATTTTGCATGCGCTACTGGTTGTTGTCATGGAGAAAGTATGAGGGAAAAACTGTGCGCTGGAATGTGTCGGACGCACGGAAATGTAATGTTTTGTCATAGAAGGTACAGTATTGCATGACTCGTCCTTGTGAGTGGCCCCAAATCAAGTTCTAAAATGGCTTTGGTGGGTTAGGCCATACGACTCCATTATTTTTTCCTCCGTCATTCCAAAAATGCTGACGTGAGCAGATCAGATTCATTCTTTCCGTTGCCTTTGGTTGGACCTATTCCGCCTCCTCGCCACAATAACTACATCCAGTTTTGCACGAAGCTCTAAACCTGCCTTTCAGACGTGCTAAATATAGATGCAAAATCAGCCACTGCAATCAGTTTCAGGTTTGATAAATCACATTCTGCATCTGCATTCTGCACAGAAAAATTCACCTAATGGAAAAATTTCAACAAAATTCTCGTTTTTCGATTAAAAGTTTTTGCGCTGGTAAGAGGTGGTTTTTCGGGCATTGTGAAATTGGTATATTACACAAAACTGCAATGAAAAGACCTTTTTTCACAACTGCAGTCAGGTGAATTACAAAACTGGATGTTGATGGACGTTACGACAAGCGAAGAAGAAGAGTTTTAAAAGAAACATCCCGTGGTATATGTGGACGCACCAGGAAACCACATAATTTTTTTAATTTAGCACGAGATAGAGGGGTAATACATAAAAATAATGAATATATCTGTAAAACAACATAATATTTATGTCCGTTCCCATGTTTATGGAATGACTTCTCGTGTCATCTTGTGATAATAAAGAAACATATCATTGCATTTGTGATTTAATGGAAAATCCAACATTACGCACTCCTGTTTTTTTTACATTTACTAAATATCGGTAAAGTTTTACGCATATATCCGATGGAAAAGTGACTAGTGAGTCCAATCAGACTGGTTCATGTAATTGTCAGATGTGAGTACTGTACTGACTCCGGTAAAGTTGAGCTCTGCACAGGTTTACAAATGTAAAGGCTTGTCTACTGAGTTTGGACATGACAAACTATGCAGACACACTGGATGTCTGATCTGATCCACGAGCAGCAGGGTAGGAATGACAGGAGTCACTTTTTTTGTGCAACAGTGTGTCTGAATCACAGCAGAATTTCATCATTTAAAGCAAATCATCAACTCCCAAGAAGCTTAGAGGCACCCCCTCACCCCCCTTCCTATTTCCTTAATACGCAGCCTCATCCCCACCTGAAATGACAATTTAAAAGGATATGGCATTTGAGCTCAGGTCTTCCTTAACTCTTCAAATACTCACTCTTTCATCTGTGTGACATTCCCTCTGGGAGGCTGAGACAAGCCTTCAGCCAGGTGATGGGCTTTGATATGCTGATATCAGGTTATATGAATATCAGGTAAAGACATCCTTGACTTTTACTCCACGTGACTGAGCTTCACTCTCTGTGTCTGTCTCTATCACTCTGCATTTTCAGCTGAAGAATCCTCCCATTTCTCAGTATTCAGACATAAAACCTGGAGACCTTGAAGACACTATTTTTAAAAAAAATAGCTTTTAACATCAAAATCAAAAGAAAAAGAACCTGCTCATCAAACACATTGGATCACCCTGTGCATCACATTGTAAGTGTAATGCTAATGCTAAGTGCTAATGTAGTAGGAGGTGTTCAGTTTGATGCATGGATTAGTCTGTAGTGTTTTTTTGCTTTTAACACATGAATAATCTTTTCCAGCCTTAAGCCACAGTGTTGCAGAAATTACGAATGGCTTCCGCTGGAAGATTAATAACCTTGCCACTGAACATAATTCAGGTTTTTACAGAATTAAATCCAAGGTCCAATATTACTGTCACTGTCTGACACATTGGGTGAAATGTAAGAGGTCTTTAGCTTTAGCTTTTCATTACCAGTCCATGAAAAATTAATGTAAAACTGACCTACATCTGAATTGCAGAACATCATCACTTTAACAGCTGGGTGAAGCAAGAAATGTCGGGATTCAGCGTCAGGAAAGTTAAAAATGTCTGCCCTCAACAAAAACACATCAACACGCGATCATTAAACTCTATAAGATGTTCCCAAACAGCTGATCGTTTTTGTATTTATGCTAGTTAATGACACCCATGGAAAAGAGTACATTATTAACATATTCTCAGAAGTCTGAGTGTCGATCTGCGGTAGCCACAATTATGTGAAGTGCACTTTAGAATGTAATCAAGTAAAATGTATTAATATAACATTTCAACCAAAATCACACAGGAATCAACACTATGTATCCAGACTATATCATTCACTGAATAAAATACTCATTTTTCATTCATAGCGGAGAGTCGGTTAAAGAAACAGTGTTGTATTATCTCCACATGTTGCAACAGCTGATTGTTTACATTATAATTAGTGCTGTCAAATAATTACTATTTTTAATCAGATTAATCACAGAGTTGCTGTGGATTAATTTCAATTGGTCACAATTAGTTAAATATTATTCCTTTTTAATGTATATTATTAACATTTCATTTTGCATGAGCAAACAGACTCAAGAAAGAAGCGAGTATGCACTTAACGTGTTTATTAAACACCGTCAACAGTTTCAACAAAACAACTTGAAGAAACTGTTCAGTCTTGGTCAGCTGTTCAGTTTTTTGGTTTTTTTTTTTTTTTTTATTTTGCCCTCATATTTTTATCCAGAGGGCCATTGTGCTGTTTAGTGTCGCCAATCTTTATGAATTGCACTGCAAAAATCTAAATCTTACTAAGTGTATTTTGCTCAGCTCTAGTCATAATATCTCATCACACTTAAAATAAGACAAAATCACATAAAAAGTAGATTATAATTGAGAAATTTGAACTTATTTTTAGTCAAAAGAGCTTGAAAATCTTATTTAAACAAATCTTACGAAGATAATTTTCACTTGTTTCATTAGCAGATTATTTTTTTTGCTTAAGTCAAGATATCTTTACTTAATTCAAACAAAAAAAAATCTGCCTGTGAAACAATGATGGATTAATTTGCGTTAATGCATTATTTTTGACAGCTCTAATTATAATATATATATTACATTGTGGTCATCAAATGGTGACCTTTGCAAAGTTCATCACATAACTTTATACTTTGCTGAGCCTCATAATTCAACTCACCCATATAGAAGAAACACAGTGATTTAAGCATCAAACTCCATCATTTTCATTTACAGATGTGTCCAGTGGTGAAAACAATAACAGTACTTCTCTCACTGCTGCTTTCTTTGCAATTAAAAGTTGTTTCTTATTGGTTCTCATCCCATCCCACTTTCTGACACTTTCCTTAAAGGCCCTTAATTTTCCTCAACATGGGATACTGTCAGATTGACTCGTCAGTGCCTCTAGTGGTCACATAAATGTATTGCACCATGGGTATGAAAACTGAGCTCATATTGTCTCCAATCAAACACTTTCTAATAACTTGAGAAGTCTTTATTCTAAACACGCCAATGATAATTTAAGAGTAGACATACAAACAAACAGTGGCTTTAAAGATATGGCAATACGACAGTGTATTTCAACAAACTTTCATATCTGTTATGTTTACTGGTCTCTCTCTTCAGTTGAGATGTTACAGCAGACCTGGACAAAGTGAGGCCCAGGGGCCACATGTGGTCCGATAACTGGCCCTGACCAGCCTGCATGAGGTCATTGGCAGATTAAAAGTCAATGCAAATATATATCATACAGCTTTTATTTTGTAGAATCTGCTAAATTGATGTTTTTTTGCACATACTTTCTATACTCAGTCTAAGGCTTATGCACTGATTGGTTTATTGGTCAGTTTCAGCCCATTAAGATGTCAGCAAACACCAAAAAAAAAAAAAGAAGGATTGATTAAGAATGCAGAGATTTTAACAAGACATGAACTTCTAAATATTTCTTCATTGAAGTCAGAAAAGGAACTGAGATACGCATGGAGCTGGTTTTGTACATTTTTGAAAATGTTTTAGTGAATATTCGTTAAATAGCTGTATTTTGTTTTCCACATTTTTCACTGTATCACTGTATTGTTTTGTTTTCTGTTTTTATAGAGACAAATACTGAGCAGAGCTGCATGTGAACTGATCCGACCTTTAATAACTGTCAAAGTTTCTCATGTGGCCCCATGGGAAAATTAATTGCCCATCCCCTGTATTACAGGGAATCCTACAGGTCCTTCTGCCAACTACTAGGCCGGTTAGAGGTAATGTCCTCTTTTTTTTTTTTTTTTTTTTATTAATATACATTTTTATTTTTGGTGGAAACTTGTTTTGCTCCTTTCTTTTCATGTGGTTTTATTAGTGACCTCTAGTGTTCAATGTTGTTGGAAACTTTTACTTTCTTTTGCTACTATTTTCTTTTTTTTGTTGAATGTAACATCCATGATCAATGCATGATTCATGTAAATGATAGTGTCTAACAAATGCACTCATAACTGCCAACATTTTACTCTAACAGATTGAATATTGTTGCGTCGTCTACATGTTCCATGATTCTCTTTGAACCTGCGTTTCATGGCCTATATAGTGTCTTATGTTATCCTGTGAAAGAGTGCCATTCAGTGGTTGTATGTTACAGGATGTGGCCTATTTTCTGTTTGGAGGAGACAGAGAGAAGTAGTATTTCTAGCTGGTTCCCATGTGACAACTCGACATGATGGCAGGCCCAGCTGTGCAGAAGGGGGTGCATTTTCTCACACGCCTCACGTCTGTATTTTTTTTTTTCTTCCAACTCTTCTGTCTGTCTGTCTTTTTTTTTTCCCACCTACTTTGAGGCTTCTTCTACCTGACTCCTCTATGAACACGCAGCTTTCAAATAGTATAGCACACCTTCTGTTCGTCATACAAAAGACACCCGGCTCTCGGTGAAGGGAAAGCTTCACATTAATTTAAAGTAGACTTGTAGGCGCGTATAAATGGGTCCAAGCTGTACCCATCTGCTGTTCATAAAATCTGGACTGTCCAAAATTTTGGGTTGCAGCAGGATGTCTGGCTGAGTTTTAGACAGCACTCTTCACCAGCGTTGACAACAAATGGCAGATAATCAGAATGAATCACAGATTTAGCTTCATTCCTGTAGACATTGCGTTCTGGTTTTGGCACTATCGATTGAATTTGGAGGAGTTTTTTTGTTTCAGAATGAAATATGCTGCTTCCATTGACTGAGGATGTTTTGCCCCGAGAGACTTCTTTACAAAAGACATCCTTGGTACAGTTTCAAATTTACTCTTGGGGGGGAATCGTGATCCAGCCTCGACCTGATCTGACTATGTGTTGAACTCCTCAAGATTGAATTCAATTGCTTGTGCAGCCAGACATGTTTTGCGTTATGAGGATCAGCAGAGCACAAACTGTGTCAGCTTGTGTAAAAACATTTGCAGTTTATGGAGAACGCTTCATTTGCAGGAAACCAGACTGTCTTCTTTTAATTAGTTAGCTTCTTGCACTCACTGAAGGCACATTGGAATTACAGTATGAAAAGTGTGAATGTTCTCCTGTGGTTTGCAGCAGTGCATCTTGGTTTGTTTAGATCTTCCACTGCGTAAAAAGAAACTTAAACAAAAGGAACCACTCCAAGTACATATTTCCACAGCCAGAATCAGCTCAACTCGACTTGGTTTGACCCAAGCGTGCTGCATTTCTACTGCATGTTCAGGTAAAAAATGCACATCAGTTGCTTAGGTTTTAAAGGCGGAGTGTAATCAAACATTTTCTGAAATTTCTCATCGCTTCAGCATCAAATCCTATGTTGCAAATACTGATGTAGCATCAGTTCTGATCAATAAACCTGTAATGTGCAGGACTTTATGTCATGTTTTGTTTAATTTTGTCCTGCTTGGAATATTCAGTGAAAGTGTGTAGCGCTGCATTATGCAATAACGGTGCAATATCTAATAATGTAATAATTCTCCACCCCATTTTGTAATAACATGCCACATTTTGCTATAAAATTCTTGAATGTATTTTGTGATGCACTTGACATTTTTTGTAATAACTAATTACATATTGCAACACAACTTTAATGGGTTTTTTCAATGGTTTATTACATAATGCACCAAATTCTAACATTTCTGTTAAAAATAAAAAAAAAGGGCTACACTTGCCTTTTGTAATAACTGTTCTAATATGTAATAAATTATTACAAAATGTGGCAAAGTTTATTAAAAAATCCATTCAAAAATGTCAATACAAAATGCCCTGTTATTATATAATGAGGTGAAAAATTCTTACATTATTGCACCGTTATTACATAATGCAGTGCTATAAGGTGCAACTCAATGTAGTATTTCATAATATGCGATGATCACTGATCTCATGCAGTGGTAATGTCAAAAGAGCCAAAAAGGTCAAACCAAGGCCAGTCGAACTGATACCATCAATGGAAAAGCAGCGTAAGTGTGAAAATGCTAATACAGTCACACGTTAACTTGCTGCTATTTCACATTAATGTAATGGAATTGGTATCTATTCATGTAGAAACAATGTTATACTCTGAATCTCATTTAAGATATGAAAAAATATATCTATAAATTGGTTCAAGTTGTTTAGAAGTCTCGGGTATAGATTCGAGTCAACTACTAGGCTGTGGCATTATTTTCCTCGGCAGACTTGGATAAGACTAGATTCTTCTTCAGTATGTCACCTTATTGTGAGTGGGAAGCAAGTATATGCAGATTCTTGTTCATTCAAGCATAAAGATGTGTAAAGGAATTTTACAAGAGCGTACTGAATGCACTTGGCACCAATTTAAGGCTGCACATTTGAGTTGTTCTCCTGTTTTCTGGCAGTGGTTTTCATACCCTGACTCATCTGATGTTACGGTGGTAACGCCGGAACAGAGGAAGTATTGAACGCAGAAGAGAACGGTAGCAAATAATAATAAAATATTACATCACAGGACTATCGCTGGTGAAAAAGCCTCAGATGTAAGTGGCTCAGAATACTGTGGGTGGCCCAGTTCCATTGCTCTCTGCCCAGTTCTATCGCTTTCACCTTCTCCTACTCCCTCTGCTCTGTGCATTCATACCCGTATAGAATTACTGATGAGGTATATTAACTGGTGGAAGCACATAATCTCGACTCACACTTGGGAAAACTAGAAAGAGGCAGCACATGGGAGAAGCAATGAGAGCACACGCATCAACATAAAAGACACATGAATAAAAAATCAGTAGACAACTTTCCCTATTGAACATAACAATGAGTTGCACATCTGTTATCTATACCATGCATTCTGTGGCCCCTTTTGGATTTCCATAGACAAAAAAAAAAGCCCGGTTTATATGGTTCCTAACCTACTTCCTACTGTAGCCTTTAGTTTCCTCTAAAAATGAAAAGGAGGTGTGATGAGTACATTGAGTACATGCTAGCACAATCAGCAAGTATTTGTTTTTGCTAAATAAGGCTTAATAAATCCATGAGCTGTCTAATTGGAGGTAGAGAACGGAGAAGTATTGAGCTACTGCATGTACTTATGTAAATGTGTCTATTCCTGCGAAGGCTTTTAACCCCAAGTTAGCATGTCTTAAAACCCTATGGGACCAAGCACAGAGGGAGATATGATGTATCTATAGGAAACGTGTAACACACACACACACACATGCAGATATATAATTGCAAATACTGAATCTAACACATGGAAAACAGGCTGTAAGCAAACGAAACAAAGGAAATGATATTCATCGACGTCGTATATTAAGTTTGATTGTTCGCCGTGCACTTTGATGAGATGTCATTGGTCTGATTTCACACTCATTCTTCTCGTTTTGATGTTCTCAGCTTATTATTTCCTTCCTCCTCTACTTGGCTTTCCTTCCGTCTCCTTCTTTAATCAACACCATCCATCCCCATGTATTCGTTTTTCTTTTTTTTGTTTTTTTTGCTTGTCTTCTCTCTACCTTGGTGACATTCCCCGAGTTCCAGCAGCAGCAGCAGCAGCAGCAACGTCTGTCCATCTGCAGTTTTTCCCCTGTGGCGTCAACATATTTCTGCCGTCGGAGAAAAACCTTGAGGCTTTGAGAAAGTGTCAGCTTTTCACAGATGAGGAAAAACTCGCCTCGTGTTCGGACTGTGAATTTTTATTTTTTTTTTGACGATGTACGATGACCTAAGTGGCTTAGTTTGGGCTCTGGAGGATAATACAGTGGCGTAGCATGCAAAAGGCCTTGTCAATGTATGAGGAGGAATGGATAAATAAAGAGGAAAACAATACTAAAATGACTGCTCCACATAACAGTTATGCCCAGTGGGCTCTAGTTTGAGTTCTTTTGAAGGTCCCAGGACTACATTTCTCACAGCACTATGATATATTTAAATTTCTGAACACCACAGTGAGTCTTTCCTCTGATGATGGCCCTGTGGATCATTATTTATATGCCATTATCTCATTGTTTTCAGCTCAGCCTCCGCCCCCGCCTCTTCCTCCCTCTCCAGCAGAGTTTACCGATTGTCTCTTAATACACCGCCTCCTCCTCATCCTCTTCCGTAGTCAGTCCCCCTCTGGACATACGCACACCACCGCACATTATCCATCACCTTTGCTTTTACCTGTCAGCGTGGACTTGCACACGGAGCTTCTTCCCTCAGTGTTACATTTCCATCTGTGTGGGATGTTCCAACACAAACGGAGACATGCATAGTAAATTAGCGATGAAAAAGGTCTCGGATGACCTTCGTTCATCCGGGTTAAAGAGCGCAGACATGACGCAGCAATCTTGGCGTTACCTTTTTGTTTATGGACTGATGTTTTGAGACTGTGCTATTGACGTCTTAGACAGAGGTGACCGTATTTAGATGAGAAGTGGTGGAAACTGACAAAGATAGTGAAAATAACCAATGATAGCCTTAAAGTAAACACCACTTCCAGCTACTTCATAAATGTTAATAAGTATAGTTGTGTATGATAATTAAAGCTACAGTATTTACAAAACATCCATTCAAGTGATCTGAAACGACATAAGATTGACATTAGACATCTGCTCCTTCCTTTTGTTTCCAGGCAAGAGAAACGTGACGTAGGTTTATGACTAGTTGTGTTAATTTTCAGACACGTAGGGGCTTAAATATATGATTGACAGATTTAATTATCAATAGCTGATAAGATATTTTTTTCTCAGTTTGGAAAACGTGGAACAAATATCCATAACAGGATGAAATGTCATCAGGTTCACCTGTATTACATAGTATTTAGTCGTCGTTTGTTTTTTTTTGTATTTTAGTCTTCGTACCTCTGCCAGTGAACGGCAGAGGTTATGTTTTCATTGGGGTTTGTCTGTTTGTTTGTCTATTAGCAAGATAATTCCAAAAGTTCTGGGTGGATTTTGCTGAAATCTATGTTAATACTGGCACTAGGAGCAAATGATAAAGTTTCCATGGTGATTGGGGGGGGCTGATCTGAGTGTTTTTCTATTTAGTAAAAAAACTATATGTTGAATTCATGCAAAATTGGGTTTATAGATTGCCAGTGACCCAAAATAGATCTGATTATATTTTGGTAAAAGTAGGTATAAGTTTAAAATTTGTATGAATTTTTAAAATCTTTTTTTTTTTCCCCATTTACATATAATGGGCAAAATTTCAAATGTCTGTAGCAGCAAAATTATCAGTTGAATTCATACCAAATTCAGTTTATTGATTGCCAGTGACCCAGAATAGATGAGGTTACATTTTGGGAAAAGTACGTCAAAGTTCAAATTTTTTTATGAATTAAAAAATAATAATCTAGCATTTACTTATAGATAAAATTGTGTTTCTTGAGGTCACAGAAACCTTGACCTTTAGCCAGAACTTTGTCTGTTCATCCTTGTGTTTGTCAAGCATCTCTTGAAATCCCCTTTCTAAGTGAAATTGGGGCAGATAGCCAAATCTTCTTATAATGTTGTATGTTTTATTTAACAAACAGAAGCTCTAAAAGCCTGGCATATTTAGTTGAATGGTCTACTCTCAATGTAGCCACAGCGTTTACTACATAACTTCAAGCTTTGATATATTTTCAAATGGTGAAAATTCAATCCCTATGTCAATCATGGGAGGCAAAAATATAAGTATTAAGTCTTCTCATGTGGCCGTTCAAAGTACTGCAGGTTTTAGCTTCACATACACACGCACACATCGCAGATTATTGGTTAAATGGGCCTTGAACGAACAAAAAACAGCTCAGTCAAAGAACTATTGAACAAGCAAGAGCAGAGGACACACATAGCCTGTTTGACCAGCTGCCAATACGCTTAATGAAAGAAGTGATGAGTTATTGACAGCCCGTGTATCTTAAGATGCTGAGGTGTTGCTGTCTACAATGTGCTGACACACACACGCACACAGCCCTTGATATTTAGATCTAATGTCCAATACAGCATCACAAGCAAAATGGCTGTGTTTGTGTGTGAGGGTAGGGGGTATTATTTGCAATGAGTGAATATTGATTAGATCATCTTTGAGCACACTGGCCCATGAATGTGTCTCGTCTTCAAATAAGGCCTTCTTTTTGTGTGCGAGTACACAGATTTTGGCTTTGATGCTAGCGCAGCATGTGGTCGAAGACAGTATCGGTAGGTTTTAGCATCTCCACATGCTTTACTGAGAAACACAGAACCCTGACATAGATGAAGGTTTAAGAACTTACTCTATGATTCAATGCACCAGTGGAGATAATTAGTGCAATTAATAGATTCACAATAATTACATGAATATTGGACTACTGCTGCTGCTAAGGGGGAACAGGCCATGAAGGATTTCCTGTTTGGATTCGTATGACACCACACATACCCACGCACTCGTAAAATTAACAAACATATCCGCCCCGTGATCTCATACGCTCTTTGCTCCTTCCTTCCACCTCCTCCTCCTCCCCTCGTTTGGTGTGAAATTAAACATTAAAGCTCAGCAGCACATGAGTCAAGGTGCCTAATGATGTCGACTTCCTAATAAATTTCTCTGGAGAAATAGATAAAGACAGAAAGCCAGGTCAAGAGAGAGGCTAAGATAGCAAAGTCAGAGTTTATTAACATACTGTACAAATGGCAGGCAGAACGAGTAAAACCTCCACCAGACAATAGAGCATCTATGGTGGGTTATCTCCACCTCTGGAGAACATAAGTTCCCGCTAACAATACTTCTGCTCTTGTACCTGTTGCATTTCAGCTTTTTAACGGACAATACTGAAGCAGCAGGGAGGTGACACTGAATATTGCACTTCCCATAATGCAACTGTTTTTCAATAGACTAGACAACCCCCACCCCCTCCAAGTTGATTTTTTTGTAAGCAAAGTTTCTTGCTGCAAAATCTTCAGTGCCTAGCTAAAACTACATTTATGTTATTTTGTCATCATGTTCATTTAACAGGCAAATCTTCCCTTTCAAAAATATACACTTAAACTTAAAATTCATAATGTATTTTAGTCACTCAAAGCCCACATGGCAGACTAAAAGTCTTATATTAGCCATAAAAACGAACTAGTGGAGCAAAAATGTTCTTATTAGAGGGTCCAATTACAGCAAATGAGTCCTGGAAAATATTTATTGGCTCTGTATAGAGAATGTCACTCTATTGGAGCAATAATGATACTACACTTTAAAACAACTCTTGTAAATAAACTTATTTTTAATGATTCTGTAGCATATGAATAACATAATGAATGCCTGTATCACAATTAGCATAGATAATTTTTCAATGTCCAGCTGAAAAGTCACTATATTTGACCAAACATACAAAACTGTGACAAAATCAGCTTTCTCAGTCCCAAAAAAATTCTTAGATAGGTAATAGGCTAATAAAAAAAACCTATGCATACTTCAGCCAATGAGCAACTCACATCCATTTGAGAAAAATCAGACCTGACCTTTTAGTTTGAGCTGTTGGCTGACTTTTATGTTAATAATGAAAAAAGTGCTAAAACAAGCAGAACATGAACACTGATATAGAGTTTTTATTCTGCTTTATTCATGCTATGGTTTTCTGAAGAAGTTTATTTTCGGTGCTGTTCTGCAATGATGCAACATCAGGGCAATGGACACCAGTAAAAATCTCACTATTGGGAATACTGGGCAAGAATCACAGCCTGCAAACAGCTAAAACAGCACAGTTCAGTCATTAGCAATAACAAGCTAGCTAAACACTACACACACACCATCATCCTTAGTTGTAATTTTATTTAGCTTTTTTTTTTTTTTTTTGTGCTGCATCTTGATTATTTTTCATCCATTTCTAGCCCCACGTCGGAATAATTGATGAACCTCCTTGTGCGTATTTATCCATTTATTTTTTTCATGTACTTCACTGCTGCATGTATCATCTGTGTGTCAGCTTTAACCTTGTCTGTGATTCTTACTTGGAAGAGTCCTCTGAAACATTTTTCTTTTCTTTTTTTTCATGTGTCAATGACAACATTTTTTCATTATTTGTCTGACAAAACTAAGCTGAAAACACGTCTCTTGCTGAAAAATCACAGCCTCTGCACTTACCTTAAAAAAAAAAAAAAAAAACCTGAATTATGAATAAAATGCAAAATCACAATCCTGAATATAAAAATATGTCAGCAATGAGGAGGATTATACAAAATAAGCCGACAGAGAGCAAGAGAAAGAGAGACATCGATTAGTGCCAAGGCTGGTCCACTGCAGAGCACCTTTGGAGTGAATATGACTGCAGGGCTTTAAGTGATTTATGTAGTAGTGCAACAGCAAATTACATCTCATTACTTCTCA
This sequence comes from Ostorhinchus cyanosoma, assembly GCA_029814465.1. Classification (NCBI taxonomy): domain Eukaryota; kingdom Metazoa; phylum Chordata; class Actinopteri; order Kurtiformes; family Apogonidae; genus Ostorhinchus; species Ostorhinchus cyanosoma. Next base: position 17,424,144 of record JAPTYQ010000019.1, read on the forward strand.
TTGTGGCAATAAGCTGTTCTGTCATTCTTCTGTATTTGTTAGTGCAACACATAAATATTACAAATTAGACACCGGGTAGCAGTTTAAGACAGAGCTAACGACTTTTCATCTGCTCATGTGTGCGTAAACAGCAAACAAAAAGTGGAGGAGAGGGGGTAAAAAGACTGAAGATGAACGTGGATTTACGTATTCAGTCATGAAATAGTTCTTTATTTTAAGCAAAAAAAAAAAAAAAAAAACCCACTATATTTAATCAGACTATGATGTGACAAGCAGTGGGAATCTATAAAGTGGATGCTGTTGAGCTTCCCCAAGTAAAACTAATCCAATTTGAAAAAAGGCACATTTTATATGACAGTGACACTAATGAAGTACACTTTGACAGATTATAGCTCATTCATGTACAATCAGACTGAAGGGTTAGACTGTATAAGGCTGCTTTTTTATGGAATATGAACATGAGACATAACACCTTCAGAACGTCACTCACACTCAGGCACATTTTTTGATTAATTATACTTCTTAACAGACACCTTTTTCTCTTTCTCTCTTTTTCTTTTTACCTTTCTGTGCAAAAATGGCACACATAAAGGCTGTGACACATATTGCTGGTTTCCCTGAAAGGACATTTCTTGGGAGTCAGAAGTACTTCAATCTGGAAAAACGAAATAATATGCATCATAAATTGTGGCTAGGTGATGAAAGGATAACTGTTGCTATGTAATTTTATATCGTATATTCTGTCTCTTAGGCTTTTGTTGCTACTCTTGCGTATCTTGATGTCAGACACATTGATTGATTGATTGATTGATTGATTGATTGATTGATTGATTGATTGATTGATTGATTGATTGATTGATTTTCAACCTCTAGTTTTCCAAAATGTGTCAATAATCAAAAAAAAAAAACTAATTCAGGTTTGAATTCCTTAAACTTGAAATCAACTGGTTTAATTTTTATTTTTGGTTTTGCTTTTACATTCATATTGCCCCCCCCCTTCAAAAGAAAACAAAAAACAAAAAAAACAAACATTTGACTTATTGATGTGTCCTTTTTAATGTAATATTTCAACATCTATTTGACAGTATTTCATAAAGAGTGTGATTGACATGCAAGATGAAACTCAAGACTGCTCTGTTTTGGATGTGATAGCATTAAAGTTAACATTAAAATCCAACCTTGACTCGGTTAGTGTTATGAAAAGATAACTGCCAAAAGTAAAATTAGACATAGACTAAGAGTTCCATCTACTTTCACTTCATCAGAGGACACTAGAGGTTTTAGGTGTTTTTTTTTTGGTTTTTTTACCCACATACACTGGAAAAAATCTAAATCTTATCAAATATATTTTTCTCATTTCTAGTCCAAATATCTCATCACACTTAAAATAAGACAGAATCACCAAAAGAGTAACTTTTCAGTGAGATATAAGAACTTATTTTTAGACAATAGATCTGGAAAATCTGAAATCTTATCATGATAATTTTGACTTGTTCCATTGGCAGCTTTTTTGTGCTTAATTTAAGAAAAAATATCTTGTATTATAATTTTTATTTACTTGTGTTTAGAGGGGTATTTTTTCCAGGGTACATCTGTTGTTTCAGTCTCCTTCAACATTCTACCGGTATCATTTCTCTACTGAGATTAGGCTGTTTACTTCAGCTGACAAACACATCCTTTACTATTCATCCCCTCCCTTCTCTACATGGATTATGTTGCTCTATACCAACATTGCTCTTCACGCCATTTCAAAACATCATCATTTGTGATTACTGTCAAATCTATCCAGAAAAGGTATGAGTAATTTATAAGCTGGTTCTTTACACAATTTGCTCATTTTCTTCAGGAAAACAGCATGTTAAACACAGTCTTCATCATTTAGCAGGCATTATATTTGGAAAGGTCACCTATATGAGATATAAATGATGATTATCTGCTCTTACAGTGAAATCCTTTATACACATCAGCCTTACTTACTAAAGAAAAGCAGGAAGAAACTTAAAAAAAAAAAAAAAAACTACACAGCATTATGTTTGAGGCGGTCCATATGGATCTATGACCTTGTGTACGCACATTCGACCATGTAAAACTCTCAAGAATGTGTTAACCTGACACTGCTGCACGGCGAGACTGATAGTGAGTGCATTCACAGCTCATCGGGTCTTTAGTATTTCTCTGACCACCCCACTGCTCCGACCACACCACTCCCTGTCTCATTATCAAGCCAAGGTGACACCTCGGTTTGTGTGTAGAGCATCCGACATACTCACCATCTGGCCCGGCATCACCTTGTCCATTTACCTTTCCATGCGCACACATAAACACGGACAGGCATGTGAACGTGCATAGAAGCAAAGAAATAAGACACTTCTACATATGTATGAGCACACACATGCCCACCTGTCTGTCCAGTCCACTCGCTGTCTGCCTCTATAGTACAATACGTTGGACTGAACACAATACATAGCAACCGTGGAGCTACCTGTTTTCTTTGTCTCATCGGTAATAATGCCAATGCTGCTACACAGATGTCAGTTCTGACAGAATTCTGTCATCGCGCTGTAAAATACAAAGTTCAAAAGATTTCCCTGTGCCAATAAGGCCTGTGAAGTGATGCTGTGCTGTATCTATGGGTACGTTGAAGCTGGGCATAGAGCCAGCATTACAGCGTGCAGCCTGCTCTATTCCTCCATACCCAATTTAACATCACAGCATAATTAAAGGGACTTGGCAGCCCCCTAACAGCACATTTCATAGTCCCTTGCACTAGACTAGAGCTCATTGGAGGGGGGGGGGGTTCATGTAAGTCACATATATGAGTTTCAAACTATCATGGGAGGATTATTTCCGGTCCCATGAGTGAAAAAAAAAAAAAAAAAACTATATGTAAGAAATTGCCACACATGTTTTTAGGTTTTTAAACACTAGATTACATGTAATTCAAACCTATAGGGACACAATTAGCTCACGGAACAAAAACTCCATGTAAACATGTATCGCCACACATCACGAGGTGTGTTCGTCGCTCCATGCCGAGGTTTATAAGAGTTTCTCTGTGTTTATCTGAAGTAAGAAAGTCGACTGTCAGACCAATTAGCTCTACTTAGCATGTCACAGCGAGAACATCGGCTGGTCTTTCATTTCTGTGTGTTTAGTATTAAGTGCACTTCAGTGCTTTTGGGATGATGCAAAACTTGCTTCTGTATTCACAAACATGCAGAATCACCAGCATGCACAGTAGCAAGATAAATAATTAACAGCTACAGAGGAGAATGTTTACCTAAATCTTTTCAGAACTCCAGAAAACAGCAAGAGGAAAAGAGCATGAATCTGTTATGTGGAGAAATCCCAATTCTGCCAGAACGTGATGCTGTTATTTAAGAGGGTTGGTTTTGTTATTGGTCTGATTTTGTTAAATTTTAGTGGTCATTAGATTAACATTTTCAGGAAATGTAAGTATTAGGAGTAAAATATAAAAAGAATAGAATTTAAATTGGAAATCAATCTGTGAGAAACATAATTACAAAGACAACTCAACTGTTAGTTAAAAAAAAAAGAAATGAATGAAGAATCATTTCAGTTGTTCTGATATTAAAGAAAACAATAATTATGTCATGGATACTTTACCCCAACTCAATATTGAGTAAAGTAAAAGGATTAAAAGCTTATTATGGTTTATCCTATTTCCATACCTTGTATTACCTGGAATAACAATGCAAAAGAAAAAAACATGAACAAATAAGTCACAATCTAATTACATTCTTCACTTGTGTTATGTTTATAAGGGATGCATTTTAGCTAATCTTTGGATTGTACTCAGGTATTGCACCATATCTAGTTCCAACAGCCTCCTTTGGAAGTTTTCATTTATTGAATATCAGTTGTTTTGTCAGTTTTGGAAATCTAAGAGGTTTTACTGACTTCTATTCAAATATGACACTATTAGAAGACATGTTGAGTTGAAAACTGACTTCAAGAGGTCAAGAGTCAGTATTTATACCAGACTCATTTGATCTAGATTTTCCTATTTGAATAAAGCTTTTAGTTGGGACTTTGCACCAGAAATATAGGTAATTAAGGCACACTGGCTACGTTTATATGATGTTTTTTAATTATGAATTATTTATTCTGAATAAAATAATTCAGAATTAAAGCAATTTCCTTCGTGTTTGCTTGGAAATGCTTCAGTTAATTCCTCTTTCAGAGCTGGGAGTACAGAGCGTTCTGATTGGACAGAACACAGACGTGACGTGGTGATGTCTACTGGAAGAAAACAATCGCATCCACTTCCTGTTTCTTTTCATTTCAACTAACAACATGGAAGACCGGATACTACGTGTGATTTTTACATTTATTTTT
>JAPTYQ010000019.1:17432536-17449269 GCA_029814465.1 Ostorhinchus cyanosoma
GTGTGTGTGTGTGTGTGTGTGTGTGTGTGTGTGTGTGTGTGTGTGTGTGTGTGTGCGTGTGTGTGTGTGTGTGTATGATTGTGAGGCCTTGTAAAGCACTTTGGGCACCATGAAGGTGTAGAAAACGCACTATATAAGTTTAGTCCATTTACCATTTACTACGGTGGAAAATAATTTGGAAATACCTGTAAAACATAGTCATAAAGACAATGATAGCCATTATATGGTATAACGGTGATAAAGCAATTGTTTAACAAATGGTGTCAGGCACAACAAGCGTAGCTTATTTTGGCATCGATCCAGCTGATGTCATCATGTCTATGTGTGTGGTGATGTCAGCGTATCAATTGACTCTATATATAAATGACAAGTTTGAAGTAAATTGAAACAAAATGCATGTTTTTTATAGACATTTGAAGTTTTTGCCCACTATAAATAGGAGAAGAAAAAGGATTTTAAAACTGCGTAAAAAAAGTTTAACTTTGACTTTCTTTTCCGAAAATGTAATCAGATCTATTCTGGGTCACTGACAATCTATAAACCCATTTTGGTGTGAATTCAACCAATAGTTTTGCTGCTGGAGTGTTAACAAACAAACCAAAAAAGAACCAAAAACAATATCCCATTGCGTCCCCTTTGGAGGCAGGGTAATAACTGCAACAAGGCAACTTGTTTTAATTGTCTATTGTTGCTGTAGATATTGCTAGTCTGCCTTTTGTTTTATCTCTAATGTAAAATATTCCTCAATATATATATGTCTCTCTGGCTAAACTAAATAGAACTAAAAGTGTCATAAAGGATTTTATATGTCAGTGTATAAACTCATTCTCCCAGCAGCCCCAACTCCAGCTGACCCTACCCTTGTTTTGAACAAAGCATCTGGTTCTTTTCTCTTTTCTCTTGCTGAGTTTACATGACTTTAGCCCTGATTTTCCACCCGCCGACAGTTTTTAGAGAATGCTGACAAAAGCCCTGGATCAGAGGCAAATTGGCGCTTGTTCCCATGAGCGACCAGAGGGACAAGATCTAAGAGATGCACCAGTGTGTCGACATATCAGCAATGACAGCAGCGACGACCCACGGCCAATGGGAGCTGAGAATCCTCTGCTGTGATCCAAAGCAGCACCCTGAACCCAGTCAGCTCATGAATCTGCCTGTGCACCGAGCACAATATGAGACACAAACGCTTTTCAATCAACAAAAACACAGCACGAACATGGTGATGAGCTGCGTGATGGATCCAACTCCATCTCTGCAGCACATAGTCACTGATCACTGTATAATATGCAAACTAGCATCTTCAACATGCAGCTTTATAATAGTCATGTTTGGTGATTAGTTGAGTAAAGTGTCTGTTTTTAACCAAATAATTAGTAAATCTATATTCTCTAAGTGCTTTAAAATGAAGTCTTAGGATTTCGTTTAATCATCTATTAGACTTTAATCTATGATTTTTCTGATAACATTGCACAATACTGAAACAAAATAATAAAACCAGTAATGGACAGCACATTTCTGTGTCACATCTCCCATATGAACTGGACTTGCTGCAGCACCCTTACTTTACATAACCCCCCCCCTTTCATTTGAACTTTAACTTGAACTTTTGCACTATTATATTAATTGTGCTATGTTTGATGCAATGCTGTTTTTTGCGCTGATTTTGCACTAATTTATTTTTTTGCACTTGAACTTCAATCTGTGTTTTTTATACAATGACAATAAAGTTTTGAATTGAACTGAGACACAGACGTCATAAGCCTCTTTTACACAGAGATTCCAGAAAAAAGGTGAGATGGTGATCCCACCTTTTTTTCCACCATTGACCCATTTCCACAACCAAGACAAAGGAGTAACAGAAGTGAGACAGGCTGGACTTTTACACAGCGGACCTGTGTTCCAGAATCAAAGTGGTGGTGATGCAGCGCAGCGTATAGTGTGACGTATAACTTGCGCGTCGGAAATACTCTGAGCATAGCGGTGTTGCTAACCTCTCCAGAGTTGGCCCGTCTTTCACCATTCCACAAATATTAGAATGGATAGAGTCCTCCAACTGAAGTCACAACAGCTCACATGTCTTGGTGATTCCCCAGTTTGACATATTTCTGGTCGCACTGATATGTTTGTTTACTGTACACGCATATCCAATACGTCATCCTTAGTTTCGGAGCTAAGAGTGTTCCTTTTACATATTGCTCCAGAATCATGATTCCACCTTTATCACGGCTCTGTTTCTACTTCCAGGAGCATTACAGAGAAAGGATAAAGGTGGGACCAAATGATCCCAACATTTTGTTTACACAGACGTCGTTCTGGAATGAAGGTGAAATAATTCCCGTACCTAAAGTCATGATTTTTGTAACTTTGTAATGGTGTGTTGTCTTGGCCAGGTCTCCCTCGAAAAAGAGATTTTAATCTTAAGGGATTTCCTGGTTAAATAAAGGTTAAATACAAATAAATAAAGAGGTCATTTTGTTCTTATTTTTCTGAGCCTGAAGTAAAGTCTCAGAATCTTTAGACTTCGGTGTTAAAACCAGATATTTGCCCTGAATACTACATATTATCTGAATCTTAAAGGTTCAACTCGGTTTAGGTCATGAAAGAGTGACTCTGGAACATCTCAGAGTTATATACAGAGACAGTATTTTTCTCATTGTGTTTCTGCCTTTGTGATTCATACATGACAGACTGTAAATGACATGTCCAGTGTCTGCCCAGCAGCCAGCACACACCTTCAGCCAGACTCTGACACCAAACCATGTCTGACAGGACAGAACTTAAAATTCCCCTGACTGAAACACACATTGCCAAAACCTACGCATCCATGCAAACAGATAGCAACACACACACACACACACACACATAGAGGAAGCAGAAGAAGAAACACCAGTGTGGAGAAGTTAAGCTGTGAGTGGAGGTGACAGAGGCCCTCAAGGGAGACCCAAACACAAGTAGGGCCATGCCTAATTCAGTCCTCTATTTCCTGCCTGGCGTTTGTGTGTGCGTGTACGTGCGCCGCCTCCCGCTGGATCCTCCTTCAACGACTACAAAACTGGGACAAAGCCTGAGGAATAAGAAAGGAAAAAGACACAAGCTGGAGGAAAAAGGACAGAGAGAAAGTGAGATGTGGGAGGGTGGATAGGTCAGGACGGAGAGAGAGAGACAGAGACAGACGCGAGGGAAAAGGCCAACCTGCGTACAGGGAGATCAAGACGGATGGCGAGAAAGAGACAAAGAGAGAAAAAAAAAAACAAAGAAATGAGGAAGAGGGGGAGCCGAAGGAGAAAACAGTGAAAAATTCACCTCCTGTGAAGCTGCCTGCATCTTGACGAAGCTCACATCTACAATGGAGCTTCTATTCTAAACCCCTCTGGAGTGGAAACAGCGAATGAAAAAAAAAAAAAAAAAATCAAAATAATGCAACGTGTTGAAATATTTCCGGAACTATTTGAGATATTAAACAGAATGTACACGCACTGGGAAATGGCCTAGTTTGCAGTTTAAATGTCCTAGTTTGGTTTTAAAAGCCCAATGCTTAATTCAACATAAAGTACACAAAGGGAGCCCGAACCCACCACAGAGACACGCTGCAGAAGTTGTTTTGTTTCTGTTCTTACAAAATCTGACGACGTTGAAGGGTGAACAGTTGAATCTATGCGCTGTAGCATATCTGCTGTAGAAGGTAGTGCCGGCACAGGCAGAAATACTGTAGATATAAGGACACTGACTGGGAACGAAATGGACTGCAGAAATAAGTTCTAGATTATGCTGAATTTGACAGTGAATGGGTCAAAGTTAGAGTGACACTAGGGATAAGTGTACAGTTATGTCATTGCTGAAAATCATATGAATTCCTAAAGTAAAGCAGACAGATTTTGAAATGTTGGATGATGTCAAACAGGTTATGACCCCCTGAAGGGGAGGCGAGGGTATTGTTTTTGGTTCCTTTTTTTTGGTCTGTTTGTTTGTTTTTCAGCAGCTTTATGAAAAAACTACAGGACCAATTTCAACGACATCTTCAGGAGAGGTGCGAGGTGGTCCAGAATAGATCCCACTAAATTTTGGTGAATGTCAGTCAAAGGTCAAGGTCACCAAAAATGTGTTTTCGCAATGATAAGTGAAAGGGCAAATCAGGTAAAAACTTTTGCAAGGGGCGGGGTTTGTTGTGCCTAGCACCACTTGTTTCATATCGCAATATATATCGCAGGATTAAAAAAAATCGCAATGTCAGTTTTTTTTCCACTATCGTGCAGCCCTAATAACAATGGATCTGCTGGTAACTTTTCAGCTCAGTGAGAGATTTTCTTTTTGGTCAAAATATAAAGTTGTGCATAAGACTGCCACCTAGGGGTGCAGTACTTCAGTGGAGAAAACCATGTGCTGATTTCTGTGATTCTAAGGCGTTCTACGTTCACACTTAAAGTCCTACTACTGAATTCAGACCGAGATCAGACTCATTTACGGTCCTGAAGTGACCTGGATGATGAGAAGATGTAACGTTAAACTTAGGAAACTGTGTTTATGGAAGTAAATATGGATCCTGTCAGGTTTCGCCTCCTTCGATGCGAAATTATGACGTCTTTCACATTGAAATGCGATATAAACATACAAACTGAAGTCACTTTGCAGAACATCAGACTACAGAAAACATATGGAAGTGACCTGGATCTGATTTGAATAAAAAAATAAAAAGATTTGTGCTGTTCAGACTGTCATAAAAAAAAAAAGGCATTGTGTCCACTTTTGCTGCAGTGTGAACATAGCTTTAGTCATGCACCTTTACCACATGAAGACTTTTAGTGGAGTTGCAGAACCAGAAGAGTCCTGATTGGACCCTAAAAACTCTACACAGGCAGGCGGACGAATAATAAAGAGGAAACCCCTTTTTATAATAACAATACGCTTTGTTTACAAGCGGTTTAACTCCTTAACTTTGATGTACAGTTCTAAACGAACAATACTTTCAGTGATAAATACACAATTTATGGGAAACTAATGGCTATGAAAAGCTAAATTAGAGGCAGTAAACAACAAGCTCCTATCCCATTGTTCACAAATAAAGCTGGGTTTGGTTTAGGGAGTTTTATGTTTTGTTTTTTTTTTCCCTCTGTTTTTAATTTCAAACAGACACACATAGAAAAAAAAGCCAAGAGGCAAGAATAGATGAGGGGAAAAAAAGGCTTAAGAGCAAATTAAACAACAAGAGTAAAAGTTCTTTTTGATCCATATTTATTTGTGGCTTAATCCCTCTGACTGGTGTACCCGCAGACCTCACAGGTATTCTTTCTGTCATATCTTGTAGGTACTTTATTCTTCTGTTCCAGTTTTATCAAGTTGTTCCTAATGACTTCATATCATTGTTTTCTTGTTTCTGTTTTAATTAGTGCCTTTTATAAATACCAAAGTACTGGAGTCCTGGAGGACACACACACACACACAAAAAAAAACATCCAGTTCCGCCTCTGCAGTTTTAATAGATGGAATTATTTAATAAACTCCAGTCTGCTTTGGGTTTTTATTTAAAGTATCATGCATTTTTAGGAGGCAGGAGTAGACTGTCAGTCATTTTTATAAACGTACACTCGGCTGACAACATATACAGCATCCTAAAATACAAATGACACTCATTATCATGTCACTTCATTTCTCGGATCACTTTCATTACATAACCGTTGACATTTTGCTCTGAACCCAGTAGCTTATCTTTGTATTTTAGATATTTCAGTGGGACGATGGTTAAAATGGACTCATTTTTAGAAACGGATTCAGCGAATGCATCTTCACGGTAGCGGCAGTTCATCAAAGGTCCTTGCCCTGGAACAAAGACCAGTCATGTCAACTATTGTTAACCTTATATCATGGCAAATTCTTTCCACGAACCACACATTCTCACTCCTGAGTCACCACATATTGACATTTGGTCAAGGCGTTATATTTTGTTCACATGGCAGCCCTAGAGCATCATTTCTGACACACACACACGGGGGGGGGGGGTGGACACATAGTCTGCACAGTGTCATGGTTATGGTTTGGTTAAAGGTGGGGAAACAAAGCACTAAACAAAACAGATAGAGTGAAAATGCACAAATACACAGCATGAAAGGGAAAGATAACCCATTTTATCTGTTTTTAAGTCTTTATTTTTATTACCCCGCCCCTCGAAGGGGAGGTGAGGGGTATTGTTTTTGGCTTGTTTTTTGTTTGTTTGTTTGTCAGCAACTTTATGCAAAATCTACAGGACCAATTTGGACAACATTTTCAGGAAAGGTGCAAGGTGGTCCAGAATAGATTCCATTAAATTTTGGTGAATATAGGTAAAAAAATCAAGGTCAAGGTCACCAAAAATGTGTTTTCGCAATGATAAGAGATAGGGTAAATCAGGTAAAATGTTTGTGAGGGGCGGGGTTTGTTGTGCCTGAGAACATTTATTTTTGGTTTGGTTTGTTTGTTGACTATTGGTTGAATTCATTGCAAATTTGGTTTATAGATTGCCAGTGACTCAGAATAGATGTGGCTACGTTTTGAGAAAAGTATGTTAAAGTTCAAATTTTGTATGAATTTTACATTTTTTTCCCCCTCCCATTTACTTTTATGTAATGGGGGAATTTTCAGAAGTTTATGAAAAACATAAATTTGCCTTCAATTTAGTTCAAACTTGGCACATATATAGAGGTAATTGATATGCTGACATCAGCACACGCATAAACATGATGACATCAGCTCGATCGATGCCAAAATAAGCTATGATACGTGCAAGGGGCGGGGTTTGTTGCTGCTGGCACCACTTGTTTGATCTTGTTTTGTCCACCACAGCTCATAGAGTAAGTCTAAAATACATGTATAAGCATAAGTAACACTCATCCTGTTACTCCACAAAAATGTACCACTGAAACCCATTGAAAATTATGTAGAATACAGAGTAAATTTTTTGGGCTGAGCAGTGTGAGTGTAAGCATGTGACACTGCACACAACATAAAATAATAATGCATAATAGCCAATGCTGCTGTTAATATTTAACAGGTTGTAAAATTACTTTGTAGGTATTATATATAATCTGAAAACATGTCAAAAATCTAGCATTTACAAGGTTAATATAAATAGAAATGAATTACAATTTGAAACAAATAATCAGATTTCGGTGAAGACAATTAGTTCAATGAAAGCAGAATATAATGTTAATGAATGTATATTATTTTTATAATTCACTCATGAAAAGCAGATTTTCAAGGGTTAAGTAATATGTGACTAATGTTAGTAGTGGCCCTGAGGGAAGAACGTGGCACCATAACCACGGTCTACCTCCTCCTAACAATGTTATAATGTTATCTGGCACATGTCAGTTTGTAATATTACAATTTAGGCTGATAGGTCTTTGGCACTAACTCTGCCATCACATACACACACGCACACATCACACACACACACAACCGAGTGTCAAAAACTAATGACTGTGGAGCAGGAATGGACTGTATTAAGGAGAAAAATGTAAAAGGATATAGTGCCAGTGATAATACACGATTATCTCCAGGCACTTCACAAATTCAGGTCAAAGCCTTAAAAATAAATACATGGTGACAGACTTTTGAATAAACTATAGAACGAACTGGTTGTGGACTTAAAATGTCATGTGTTGTAACCGTGATTTACATTAAAGTTAATGTTATTCATACACCAGGCCAAGCATTCATTTGGAGATAAATAATATAAAAGTATTTAGACACAGATGGAAATCATTTATTTTGTGTTTTTGTTAATAATGATCAGATTTTTCTTCTTCATTGTAGTTCAAGACAGTACATTTCCTAAAAAATGAGAAAAAATGTTTAAAGATACTTAGGATAATGTGTGATTATGTTAGGAAATGGTGCCAAACAGAGCACAAAATACATTTGAATACATTTACAGAAGTGATTGAATCAGCAGTCATGGCCAGATGGTCGTGTCACATGCTGTGACATATATATATATATATATATATATATATATATATATATATATGTGTGTGTGTGTGTGTGTGTAGGATTAGATATGTTAACACTTAATATATTTAAGGCTCCTTTAACTGAAAAAAAAGGGTGTTGGGCAGAAATGGCGGCAATCATGTTACTGAGGCATTAATGGCATTTGTACTCTAGTTTGAATAGATCTATCTGCTGTCCAGACCATAATAAGCGCTTGGTGTTCATAGTGCAGACAGTTTCCCTAATTGTTTACATTTTCACACTGTTATTCCTGATATTGTTAATTTGAGCTGATTTTTTTAATTAGTGTTATTCTGAAAAGAGCTTCAGTTTGATATTTGAACTTTCATTCAACCTCGTGCGTGTCCTTCTGCATTAGCGTGCTTTTTTTTTTTTTTTTTTTACCCAGTTACCCATAATGCCTTGTGACAACCTGCAGAGTTGAGGCTTGAGGACGCCTGCAGCCAGCTGTGAGTTTAGGTGAAAACAGTGATGGCGAAAGCACAAGTGAGGAAAAAAATGGTGTGACAAATGCCAAAAAGAGAAATGAATGCAAGAAGGCATTGGATAAAAGAAGAGCAAACAAATTATATAGACACATGATGCTAATTAAGTTAAATTGTTGAAAACGGGACATATTTTACTTTCAGACCTTGATGTTGAATCTGTCAAAATGGTCTGTATCATCATTTGATTCATATCTAAAAGGTGTTGAACAGGAATAATATTATTTAGGTCCTGTCCTCTTCATTACAAAGAGATATATGTTAATATTGAGCCTTGGGGGATTTGTTTCTAGTAGGAATCATTTCAGTGTGACACAAAACAACAGATTCGCTGATGACAGAAGTTTCACTCGTATAAAACCAGATTTTTAAAGGCAAGACTAGATTTAAAATCATTACCTCATAATTCTACCTTAATTTTTGCGCTTTCTGTAGTGAATTTTAACGGTACAGAAATAATACTTGTAAAGTTAGATCTGCTTTGTCTCATTTTGGAGCATTTTTCTGTTGTTTTATGACATTATTCATGAAATATGCTGGTCTCTGTTAGACAGTTTTTGATATTTGCTCATCTAAGTGCGTGTTGTTTGGACTGTGTTCTATTGTCTGACAGATGGTTTTGTGGAGTTTTATCTCAAGTTCTTCTTGTCTCGTGGATGTGTATACGACTGGTGTCACATAGCATTACCATGGCAACACAGGTAACAGGGAAACCAGCATTAAAAGGCTACACATTCTGTTACAAATAAAAGAGAGAGGGGAAAAAAATCAATGCAGCTTGTTTGTCCTAAATACTTAAAATAACAAATAAAGCCTGTTTTTAATGAAAATATTTCTGAAAAAGATTCTTCAAATGTCATTGAAGTCGGCTCATTGAATGAATAGTTATTTAGGGATCGTTTTATATTCTCAGTTAAATTGCAAAAGTCATGTCAAAAAGGTTTGTCAAAGGATTAATCCTAATCTGAGCAGTTTTACAAACAATCAGACATTATCTGACATTTGACTGTTCCTTGCTGTGTCTGAATTGAATATTCTGCACACCCACCACAGCAGCTTCATGTGACGATTGTCAAGTTTCATTATGTAAAACACTTTTTGCTCAAACAGCCTTTTTCTCATTGAATGGCGTAAAACACTGAACTCACTGCTTGATCGTTCAAAGCTGATACAAATATCACTATTTTTAAGAGATCTACTAAATCCTACTTTTTTTTCCCTTTTTTTTTTTTACCCACAAACCTCTGCCTTATGATATTTTGTGGAAGAGATGTGTTTTGCAAATCCAACTCAAATGGCATTTCCTAAATGTAAGAATACTGCATTCTCATATCTAAAAAAAAAAAAAAAAAGTCACGCCCTAATTTAACTGCAACCATTATTTACTTGTTTGATCACTTGCACTGTATGATCACTTTAAATAGGCTACTGCAATGCATTATGGGAAAAAAACACATATAATGAAAGGTTTCCGTACAGAATTAAATACTGTATTAACATGAATTGATTAGATCTTATGTGGAAATTTGAGTTCTGCCATCTTACCAACATCCTTGAGGGATCTGAAAGGAAAATTTACCTATAAAATCATTTATTCAATAGTGAAACAAACAGCCTCTTTTTTACCTGGGCCTTGAAACATTTAGATTTATATCACTCTGTCATCCAGGATAGTAATTCCAGCACGATGTGGACAAGAGTCAAATAATAACTCCTTGACTGTAACAGGCTAATTACAGTTAGTTGATGCTGAATATTTATCCTGAAGGGCACTCACAGAAATATTCTGAAATTAAAAATTGCTACTTAAGTGTATTATTGGAAGACATAACAAGACTTTATTACTTCTGCTAATTTTTTCTAAATATTTGTTATATAGAAAATCAATGTGAATGAGGTTACCGTATTTGGTTCCTTATCTGTAAGTGGCGCAAAAAAAAATACAGGAAGTAAATATAAAAGATGTAAGATGAAAGTAACATGAACACCTGAAATTGTTGCCTCGTTATAACTGTTGCTTTCACTGTCTTGTAATATATGCAGAAATGACCAAAAATAGTCACTTGCCCCATAAAGGCAAAGGGTTATGTTCTTATGACCACACCTGTGTTTTTCAGTCTCTGTATTAAAACACAATCTGGACATATGGGATTCTGTACAGCATTAAAAACAAAAGTTTCAGAGAAAAAACAAACAAAACAAAGAAAAAAATTGCTTCTCTAATTTAAAGTAATATTATTTGTCTTATTATTAGATGTCTTTAACTCAATATGAGATTTATTACATTCATTTTCTGAGGTTTTACTCCAGGTTTCATTCAACACATGTCAGATCATTCTTATCATGGGGTCAGGGGTCACACTAACTAGTCACTTTAACCTTTAGAATTCTTGCATATCAGTTTCTGTGTCTTTTAAGGCTGTGCATATATTCCCTGTATTTTCTTGTATTTGAAAAAAAAAAAAAAGAGAACTATACTCCTCATTTAATAGGTGTTATTTATTTTAATCAAACTTCTTTGTCTTTTTCTGGTTCTGGTTGTTATTGCTTTTGTGGTTATTACCATGGTTGTTATTTCTTGTGAGGGTCTTTGCCCCCCCCCCTTCTATGTGATGAAATGTGGTTCAGCAAAACTCATAATAATAATAAAGACAGTAGAATATCAAGGGGAGCCTCATAGATTTTAAAAAGTTTCCCTTTGCAAAGCAAATTTGTTCAACACCATTCTGCTGTTAGGATGTTAGACAAGACAATTAAAAAAAAAAAAAAGAGAGAGAGAGAGAGAGAGAGAGAGAGAGAGAGAGCAAACGATACATAAATATGTATGCTCATTTCAACTATGCAAAAACAAAAAACAAAGCTAAAGGTGGCATGAGACTTTTGCACAGTACAGTACACTTCCTGTTTTTGTGTCAAAAGGTGAATTTCCAGAAATTTATTCATTTTACCTTTAGAAATTATTGATTAAAAAAAAAAACTCAGTTTCATCTTGCAGCCAACTGAGATGAAAAACATTAAGAGGATCCTGTATTTCGAGCGTTATTTAATGTCCTGTGTAGTGTAGCCTGCTGCGCCACCTTCTGATCACACAATGCTGTCTATTCTATTTATTTACTACAAAACCAGTTGTTAAAATGGTTGTGATTAGCATTTTTTTCACTTGAAATTCACTTGACATTTTATGGCAACATGCCTGTAGTCTCTGGTTTCATAAAAGCCCTTCGAGGGACAAGTGCTGCAAATTAACATTCACTATGAAGACTATGATACTTACAGTGGGAGTGCTATACTCACTTCATCTATGCATGATGTAACTGCCCTTATTAAATAAATCAAAAATGCATGAACAGAAGCCTCTGGATTAGAATGCTAGCAAAATAAAAGATTCAGCTTCAGAGGAAATAATTAACCCATAAAGACCCAAACAGCTACTGGCGACCAAAATCATCTACTGAGCTCAAATATTATAAAACCTGTTGATTCTTGCAAAATAAAGTAGCTAATATAATAATAAATGGAGATAAATCACCAAAGAAAAAAAAAACAGCTTAAATAGAGAAAACAATTCTTTGACGAACTGCCACAAAAGTAGCACCAGGTTAAATCCCCAAAACATAAATGTCATTAGAGAATTATGTGTTTTGAATGTATGCCTATTAATCAGTTTCTCAAGAAATGTAGAAAAAAAAAATCCCAGAAGCGAACGCACGTATTTAATTTGTTGATTTTCCAAACCAAAGACACCAATGTTGCGTTTCCATATACGAATGAAAATCCCCAACATATGCATTAAATTTACAGTAATACTTGACACTGGACAGGAACATGAGCGCAGTCTTTAGAGAGAAGCTTGTTTTTCTCCTTTCAACCTTTTGGATTTTTCACCCCCTTGATTCTCCTGTTTTTATTTTAAAAAATGAAGCTCATGCTGCAGCGACAGAGAGGAGCGACTGCAGCGATGCTTCCTCTGATCTCATTACAGAGACCACTGTCTCAGCATGTGATAACTTAATGACTGTACTCCATCCCAGGCACATCAAAAACGCTACTTTTAACCACAGAAGACTTCTTTGAACCAGCAGGACATAGGGTAGCACAATAGTCGTTATGAGGACAAAGAGATGAGTCCCACAGCAATTACACTGTACCGTAGTCACTTTCACCGCTGCTCCGATGTCCTGCCCTTTGTTCCCTTGTTTCACTTTGTTTTTGTCCTTCTCACACTAATATTACTCTGTGTTACCTTGCTGCACTTCATCCCCATCCCCATCCCTCACCTCTTTTGATCATCGTGGACTCGTGGTTTTGTTTTGCAACAATTCCAAACTCACCTCAATTGACCATTCTTTAAGAACAAGTGAAACTGTAGAAATGCGCAAAAGTCTGGCAGCGTATATCCCCAACATTTAGAGAGAGGTGTTGTATTTATTGCTTCTCTGATGCTAAAAGGGTTTAAGAGGAAAAGTGTCGGATATGGATTAAACAGTGTGGAAGTGCTCACTTACAGCTGATCCGATCGATGATATTCATTACATTGAGACTTACTAAGAATTTCAGAGGTTCTTACTGACCATGAGCGAAGAAATATGTTGACGTTAAGTTCAAAGATGTCTGAGAATATACTGTACGTACCCAATATTAGATATCAGTTGTTTAGGGGTTTTTGTTTCATAAAAGTTGTGAAATGTGTTGACAGAAAGGCCAACAACAGTGTTTTCCCAAATAAGTGTGCAGTGAGAAACCATCAGGTGTGCAGTGGAAGAGGATCCAGTTTCACCTGATTGATACTCTAAGTGAGCAGCGTGATATAAATACATAGGACTGCACACGACAGTGATCCACTCCACTCCTCTCCTGTTTCCCTTTGCAAAGTGAAAGTGATTTGGTGCATTCTGATAATAAAGCCCTCCTAGCTAGTGAGGCGCAGATCAGCAGGTTACCTGTGGAACCCATGGATCGGGTTGGGGCAGGCAGGATATGCCTCTATTATACTATTATATGATGGACCTCAATCGGTAAGCTGGGGGGGTCCATCTGACAATTGTGCATACCCCATTATAAATGAAAAAGTTTACAGTTTTGTCAGTTTTACTGGTTGTAGACGTGTCAGTGTGTGAATCCCTCTTTAGTTCCTTCAACTACATCCTGGAGAAGTTCAGGGTTTTGTTTTTTTTTTGTATTTGTCTATATATCCACACACATATATCCCCTGTTATAATGCTTCATAGTAGTGTGTTTCTCATTCCAACCATAACTGTAGCCTTTTCTCAGGTGCATCCATATCTACTAGGATCATTGACTTTACTCCGGTTCCACGGAAACACATGTCATGAGTCACAACCTGCTGTAAAATGCACAAGCTAGATTAATTTTTCTATGTGCTGTATATATGTGCAAAGAATCTTGTAAAACCCAAATGATATAGGCATGTCTCACTTGTCGTAATTAGAAAATGCTCTATTTGGTAAAATATCCTAATTCAATCTATACACATGGTATATGCTGTTTACACACTCAGAATACTGCCATATTCAGAATAATAGTGTGTGGCTGATGTTTCTTTTATGTGGTATAGTGTGTTTGCTCAGCTTCAAATGGTACACAACTGCCTTCCCTAAAGCTAAAACATAAATAAATCATAATTAATATTCATCAGTCTTTGTTTGTTAACAACTAGGCCTATGTACTCAGCTAGGAGCAAACAAATGAGTTGAATTGATCAAATTAAAGCAACAAATTATAGCTCCTCAGTGCATATTGTAGTCCTTTCTGTCTATTTTTCTCTTTGACATTTAAAATTTGTTATTATTGAATTGGGAAAAAGGGAAATGGGATTTAACAAAGCGCCAATTGTACTGTGGTCAAATGAAAACCTGTCTCGACAGGCTGCAAACACCAGTTGTCTGTGGATCAATACTTAAAATTGAAGGTTTTTTGAAGACTGTCAATATTGTAAGCAGAAGTTGCAAATATCTTCTGTGTTAAAGTGGCACACATTCATTTTTATTCATTCTGCATCTGTAGAACAAGGACATTTCATTTTGTACAGACGGTCCTGTTCTTTTGATTTTGAGGGAGTGACTGTGCTATTTTCAGAAGTGACGTCAGAACACAGTAGGCTTGATATATAACTACAGAATATCACACTGATAATGTTTCCCTACCAACCAAACCCTGCATGACTGTGGTTCCACACATACGTATAGACACCAAATGCCAAAGTCACTCAGCATGCTCACTCCACTTGTGTGTCTCCTGACTGGCATATTGCTAGTATTGAGAACTAAAAGTGGTTACAGACATGGGGTTTCCTCCCACGGAGGCCATATGAGAGTGCTCTAGATTGGACGATAAATTATCCGGAACACCGTTCTGTGGTAATATACAAGGCCCTGTATGTTCATGGCCTTGCAATGTAAAAAGAACACATCATCAGCTCACGTCCTTCATCTGCACTATTGTTTTGAACATGCACATCAGCAATGTGCAACCTTGATAAATTAGCATTTCACTCCCTTAATGGGCCTATGTGTGTGTTTTTAACATATTCTTTAAAGTTGTAAAAGCAAGTGTATTCTGCATAATTTAGGTAGCATACCTTGTCTTATGAGACCGTAATCAGAATTTCATAGAAAACTTCTGCCCCATAATTTAGATGCAGGCAGGGAACCTTACAGTAAGACCATTACATCCACGGTGTTTGGATACCCTTAAACATGTGTTGATATACGACAAATTGAACACTTGAAGCAAACTGTGTTAAAGGTGTTTGGCAACTACAAGCTCAGAATAAACTACAGCGATATGATCATTACAGTTAATTACACCATGACTGGGTGATTTGTATTTTATCATATTTTATTTATTCCGTTGTAAAATAAATCATTTAGATTCTATGTGTGTATAGAATGAAATGTGGAAAAAAGGTTTTCAATAGGGTAAATTAGTCTTTTTATTCCAAAGTGAAAACAGATGAGTGAGTGATTCCACCAAGACCCCTATGACTAATTTGAGGGAGTTAAAAGATCCAGCAGTCAAAGCTTTAAGGGAGAAGGGAAAAGAGGAAGCCACTGAAAAAAAATCACTAGATTTCATCCAAAGGTACATGGAGGAGTCCAAGGTCAACTGGTTAGAAGGTTCTATGATCTAATGGCACCAACGTGGAGCTTTGTAGCCAACAGATTAGACTGTATGCTTGGTGGACACATAACAATAAACACCACTACAAACAATACACTGTGGGGATGTTTCTCAGCCGTGATCCTTAGAAGGCTTCTAAACGGAGAGGCTACAACGAATTCAGCAAAATTTAAGAAAATCATGGAGGACAACCTGATGGACTTGGAAGGAGATCTATTTTCCAGGAAGGCAAGTACCTGATGTACACAGTGAAAGGTACAGAAGTGTTTTTTAAGACAACAAGCTGAATGTTCTGGAGTCAAAGTCCAAACCTTGATGCATTAGTGACTAGACTTGATAAAAGCTGCTTATCATCTAAGGTCGAGGAGTTTTACAAAGAAGAACACAGTAAAAATGCAGTGTCCAGATGTGCAAACCTGACTAAGACCTTTGGAATTTGTTTTCATTTTGACTTTTTGTTCTTTGCAATACATTATCGTCCCACCAGGGAATTTACACAGGCCATGATTCCATTTTTGAAACCAATAAAAAGGGGAAAACATCTAGGGAATGAATGCGTTTTATAGGCACGATAAATTGAAGCTTTCTGGTGAAACTTAAATCCATTTACTAAGTATTAATTTTATGTTTCCTTTAATTACTTATGACTCCCTGCAGAGCAAAGCAGCTGTATAGAGCTGAACCTAATGAATGCATACTGAGAGTTCTGTGTACGCACTTAAAACTTGTTCTCTGACATTTCACCAGAATAAATTAATTTCGCTACACAATGCACAACCAGCAAGACTAAGAAGAAAAATGAAGAAAAAACAGTCCAAGTAAAACAGCTTGTAGTGTGACATGGATAGAGGTATATTCTTGTGTCCATTACTGTAAAATTACCATTGTTTGTCAATCTAATCTCCATTCACTAGAAAATAGAAAGGAAAAAACCCATCGTCAGAGACAGTCTGGGTCTTGGCTTTATACTGGTGATTCCCCATGCTGTGTGACTAATATGTAAGCTTCTATAATCTCCCAGTGTGAACACACTGTATATCCCCATTGTGGGTCTGTGTGTGTGTGTGTGTGTGTGTGTGTGTGTGTGTGTGTGTGTGTGTGTGTGTGTGTGTGTGTGTGTGTGTG
>JAPTYQ010000019.1:17471511-17481543 GCA_029814465.1 Ostorhinchus cyanosoma
ATCTTACATTGACTGGATTGTTTTTTGGGTTTTTTTGTTGGTTTTTTCCAGAAATAGAACAAAACTTCCAGACACAGTAGATATAGATGATGGAGGCAGGGCGTATTAATCCACTATGTTCTTAGAATAAAACTTTATACTTGAACTTTGATACTTTCAGGTGTTTAAAAGAAAAAAAAAAGCCCTAAATGTCATTCTAAGGTGGGTCATTTTCTCTTTAAACTTGTGTGACAGTTTGCTTCTGTTGATATTACTTCCTCTGAGACCTCATGTAATGCTGCCAGCGGTTGGTCAAGTGGTAATAACATGAGGGCGAAGGTAAAGCATTAAGGGAGCAAACAATTTGAGTTTCCCACATTCTGTCTGATCCTTTGAAACAGGGAAAGAAATCCTCATTTTAACCGGCAAACGTGTCGAGTCAGGGGGAAACAGTCCCAGACCCGGTGCCTCTGTCTGCACTCAAACTGCACAGAGGAGCAACAATTCCAAAGTCAGAGCACACATGTTAATGAAGCCGACAGTCATCTCCTTGATCCTCTCAACCCTAACAGCCATACTGGCAGACATAAACCCTCCATCCCCTCCTCCCACAGACCATATTCCTAAACAAACTGCCGCTTATCGACAAGAGCACACACAAAAAAAATGATATGTACACAAACAAATGCTAAACAGGGAGCGGGTGTTCTCACAATAATAACAGACAGACAATGAGAGAGAGAGAGAGTGTTGAAAAAGAAGCTGTTTTCATTGATCGCTCCACTGTTTTGTTAATGAGCCCATAAAAGTGGCTGAAAGTGTTTTTACAGCGAGGCTGAAGAGAAGGAAACGGCATGATGCGCTTTGTCATCTCGGACACATGAACTGCTGAAGAGGGATGTTAACCAGTCATCAAGTCGAATATTAGGAATTTACAAGCACATAAGAGGAAAACAACTTTACAGACGGAGTTACATCCTGACTCCACCATTTGATTCAGTCAAGCTGTTCTAGACGACAAGTGCTGCTTGGTTCTGTCGACAAAGAAACAGTCGGTATGTTTCCATGCACATCGAAATCCAGCTCTTGGCAATAATTGAGCTGAGGATGTAACTGGAGTTTCCCAGAAATCCCAGTGTACATGCACGATGAGAGAATCAAATTATTGAGTGAGGTACGTTTGACTACGAGACACTAGGTGGCGCTACACGCCCTTTAGCATTAGCATTCTTGCAGTTGGCGTCATGGATAAAGAACAATTAGTAAAGAAACAGCAGATTTGGAGCAGACGTTGTAGAAGGAGGACGACACCGAGAGAGAATATGGACGACAACGATGCAGCAGCTCAGAGCATTTGGTCCAAACTGTTCAAACTGATCAGGTTCCACGTAAACTGCACCAAAGTCTGGTGGAGATGATATTAGCAGAAGGAGAATACCTTCTGTACTGTGGTGTTTTCATGACCAGGCTCTGGTCACTTCCTGAAGGGGGCGTGGCCAGGCCAGTCAATAGTCTGGCTAACTGTGGTTTGTGTTTACATGCAGGAAAAGCTCGATTTAGAACCACATTATCTGGAACCAATAGTCCGATTTCTAAAACTCCAGTTAAGTTTGATTCTAGTCCGACTAAAGTGTTTACATGGATTTGAAAACTTCCATATTAGCCGAACTAAGACAATAAGTGGATTTTCTCTAAGTGCATGTAAACGTACTGAGTCAGTGTTGTACAAGTTTCTCCCAAACTCAAATCCATCACAGATTACTTGTTACTGTTATTTAAAATTTATTTAAAAGAACCACATTCCCCCCATTGTTTGAATCACTAATGAGCATTTTTCCAGTGCACTGTCTTCTGCCATCTTCACCCACTGGCTGAACACAAACAGGAAATAGAACTTTGAACTTTGCTGCAGCATTTTTTAGTCCTTAATGTCTCACAGTCTTGCTGTTTTTTTGAGCAATTAAATAAATTATCGTAACGCAAGCACTACTGAACATATACAGAGTAAAATATGACTAAAAATGGATTAGTAATGCCTTACACTAATGCTACAACAAAAAGTAATCTGTTACTGTAATGCATTACTTTTGTAACGCATTACTCCTAATACTGGAAACAATGATTGTCACAGACAGATTAGCCTCAATTCAACTCCCTTGAGTTTTATGTAAAAATTATCTCAAAGAACTTTTTAAGGTCAAGGATTTACAATATTGTAGAAAAAAACCAACAAATCCCCCATGAGCATAATGACAGCGAGAAGGAAAAACCTCAGACAACCCGCTTCCACTGCAGATCTGAGAGCAGAGGATTCTCAGAGATGAAGCATTTATACACAGAGGACATGTCAATATAGGGTTTTGGTTTTGTTTTTTTTGGCTTTTTAGTGTTGTAGTATCACTCACAACACAAGTACTACAGAAGATTAACATATATTTAAATACATGATAAAGACAATACAATGAAGTAGAGGATTTAAAGCCCCGGTTCTGATCAGGATAGAGAGAATTTTCTATCATTTGTCAAATAATGGAAGCGAGCGTCAACCTATCCCCTACCTGTGAGAAACAACAGCCACAACAGGGGTTTGAATTCTAGTATTATGTCGGAATATTGAATTAAAATATGCAAAAAGGTAGGTAATGATGGGATTTGTACTTAAGTGCTACAGCTTGAACTTTAAAATAGATCCATGTTATTTTACAGGTTGGTTCCTCAAGGTCTTTAATGAATCTCACAGTAAATCCAAAGGGTTCCAGAAGGAGTAATAAATAAATAAATAAATGACATTGTCCATTTGTGGCGACCAAATACATTATATGTATAGTTATTGAAGGATGTGGTGCTTTTTGTCTTTACTTTAGTACATGTGATGTTTAATTTCCTATTTGACTAGATTTTTGTGGACTTTTTCTGCCACAAACCAAACTCAAGTGTTTGCCCTCCAGCCGAACCAACAGCCTTCAAAAAAAATATTACACATATAAATATAATTTCACCTACAGATGGCTCAACCTGCAGAAGCAAGAGCTAAGAAATACATGTCGTTTTTGTTATTTTATTTATCTGTAATGCTTTTTTTATAGTTGACAATTGCACTGATTTGAGCCGACTTATTACATAATCATTTATGCATGAGGCTGTGATGCTCAAAAAGCAATTACAGTGCATTTGTATTGAAATAACTTCCTTTATACTATATAGTTCTTTTTTTAATGACTCAAAATTAAACAGGAAACAAACAAGAGCAAAATGCGAGGTTGACATTTAACAAATCACATCAGAGACATTGCGGTTCATGGTCAGCACCCATATCCACCCATACAAATTTCGCCTGTCATTGTAAATACGTACAGCGTGAGACTGAAAGTGTGTGGTCACATAGTCACAGATAACGCTTGTAGGCATGTGTTGTTGCTGTATGAAAATGGCCACTGCCCTCCCAGACCCCCTGGGCGGAAAACGCACAGCAGTCAGCATCTGCCGTCAGGGTATTCATGTGGAAAACATGGGAAACGGTTGAAATGGTAAAGAGCTGCTGCCACTGCACAAACACATTTAGAAACAATTCAGGCAAGAGTTTGTGACTGCGGAAGGCTAAAGGGCAGACGGAGGCAACATGACGAGTCCAAAGGGCCTTGAAGATAACAAGCACAGCTGCAAGAGCAAACACACCAATTCACCATTTCATTTCTCATTTTCATGTTTTGATTGCACAAGGGCAAAGCCTCCAGTCCAGGCCCGCAGATACAGCTGTGTGGACTGTCAATCCACCCGTGTCCATCTAGATTTCTGTACTCCCACTAGGACCGCTTTTCATTTCATATGACATATAACATCTACTCCTTATCTTTTTTTTTCATTCTATTTCTATTTTTCCATTGAAGTTATTTTGCTAGCGCTGCTGATTTAAAAACATTTAAAGAAACATAATTTGTATGTTTGTAGATTAGGTTTCGTGCTGCTTTTTAACCCCTTACTGCCCACGTTTATTTACTATTTGATCTAGATATGCAAATAAACTTTGTGGTTTTTTTTCTGTTTTTTTTTTTTCGGTAAAGCAGATAATAAATTAAGTGGAGGAGGAAAAGAAGAAGGACGAGAAAAAGGAGGACAAGAGGAAGGAGGAGAACGTGGAGGAGAAGAAGAAGAAGGAAGAGCAGAAGGAGAAGGAGGAGAAGAACAAGAAGAAAAAGGAATAGAAGATCTAATTCCTAACCCCTTACTGCCCAAGTTTATTTACAATTTGATCTAGATATGCAAATAAACTCTGTGTTTTTTTGTTTTTTTTTCTCGGTAAAGCAGATACTAAATTAAATGGAGAAATTATGCGTTGATTTGAATAAAGCACATAAATTAGCTGTGATGCAAATTAGTCACATTTGGTTTAATTGGTATACTAGTAATTTAAAAAGAAATCCAGTTTCAAGGATGTAGATGAATTTGTTGATGCTGCTATTGATCAGTTCCTCCAGTCAACAATCAAAACAAACCAAAAAATGATCCAAATCAGTAGAATTACATGAAATTCATAACACTGTTATGGAAACAGGGCACTGAAATTGATGCATGAGCGTCATGGGTCCAAGGTAACCTGGTAACATATGTATATTCACAGTGAGTATTGAGCTGCACTTCATTACAGAAACAGTAGGATACTCAGGTGAATATGTCACAATAGTCTATAAGGGCTTAAGACTTTCCTCTAATATAAGCCTCCTTCAAATAAAAGCCCAGACCAGTATTTAAAGTTGTAGCACCACATTATGTAATAACGGTGCAATATGTAATAATGTAATAATCATTTTTTACCTCATCATGTAATAACGCCACATTTTGTAATGAAACTATCAAATGTGTTTTGTAAAAAGCTTTGCCACATTTTGTAATAACTTATTACATATTGCAGTTATTACAAAATGCAGGTGCGGCACTTGTTTTTTTTTTTTAAAGGAAATGTAATAATTTATGCAGTATGTAAAAAAAACATCTAAATTGATGCCTTGATTGGAAAAACCATCATACCATCAAAGCAACAGTAAGTAAGAATTCATTTAAAAAAATCGAGTAGGATGCTTCATTGGTCAAACCTAAATCAAACGTAAATATATTCATTATAATAGAGAATGTGTTTGCAAACTAGAAACAAAAGCTGCACTAGTGAAGTGAAGTATTACTGACGACAAACTTAATGGTGCAATGAGATCTGGAAGACGCAATACACAATAAATTATTACAAAATGTGGCAAAGTTTATTACAAAACGCGCTCAAGACCAAACATTCATACTCATTCATACACCAGTGTGAGTGGCACTGGAGGTAAGGAGGATTCGGTGTCTTGCCCAAGGACACAACGAACAGACTAGGATAAAGCGGGATTCTAACCGTCAACCCTTTTGTTATCGGATGGTCCACTCTACCTCCTCAGCCAAGGCCACCAATAAAAAAAAAACAAAAAAAAACCCACCACACACATATGATTGATTGGAAAACAGCTTGATCTGAACAACTCGTTTCATCCCTTGCAGTTCTTGCTCTTTGGTCCACTTGGAGAATACCACGCTATATACTTTAATCAATGATACTTGTGCTCTATACAGGTTTAGAGCCTATTGAGATGGAATACCACATAATAGAACCCATGACAGCGTATGGATGGTATAGATGTAAAGGAGCTGTTGACGGAAGAATCTCACTGGAATAACATCAGTTTTATTTAATCGTATCACAATGACTAAATGATGCAAAATTGAGTTTTATCTCCACTGAGTGTTTCAAATAAAATAATAGACCATTATACAATCAGTGGCCACAAATGTCATTAAATACACGAGGTCCCATCAAGTTATAGACGGTGTTGTTAATCCATAGTAGGAAACATGCAGCGGTGACATACATGCACATGCACTGGCACCGGACGGACATGTTACAACTATAACTGTAACTGGTGATAATACAGTCTGAGCAAAACGCAATTCAGAACCAATGTCACACTGAGGAGCGTGAATGGTTCCTCAAGTCGAATATCTATGGACTAGTCTAAAAATATACGGTTTTATTTATTTCCTGTGGCCTATGTAGACAGAAAATCAACTATTTGAATGGAATGTGGGCTTTATCAGCAATTTATTAAATAACTAAATAACATCAATTGGCAGATAAATAATTGCATTTAGAATAATTACAGTACGATGTCACATATTGGTCTGAAACGTATAATTTTTGGTTTTATGATCAACAGGTCGACCAGAGAAATTATTTGGATGTGAGAATGTCAGTATGGATACCACTGTTTTAGAACGTATCTACCTCAAAGTTTGAATGTGGTAAACCTTAGTTACTTAAATGAATAAGATGAGTTATAAAACAAAGTGCTGGTTATCTGATGCTTGTAATGTGTATGATACAGTGTTATTATGCATAGATTTATACATTTTCCACTCAAAATATCCAGTAAAGTGAATGTATTATAATGTGCAGACTGTTTTCAAATAGATCTGATAGTTCTGAGAAAAACATTCCTTTTGAGTAAAACTTATTCTCTCATTAATTCTCAGAAATTCCCCTTTTCACCCAAGACTGCAGCTTAGAAACTACGAACAAACAGCATTTTTAACATAATTGCTCTGTATTAGCGATTCAAATATAGAACAATTCTGGAGGTATTTTACTTGTAGACCAGTGTAACTTGAAAATTACTACGTTTAGTTTAGTGTAGGTTATTTTTGCATAGATAAAAAAAAAAAGAAACATAAGAAAGATAAAAAAAAACACCAAAACAGTGCAGGAAGAAGGAAAAAAGCCCAAGAGGCTTATCTGAAGCCTGTACCTCAAGAAAAACATTTATTTTTATACAAATACCTTATAAAACACATGAGCTCAATGAAAAAATTATATGCATGGTTTTACTAATAAAGAGAATGTACATGCACATACATATAAACACAGGGGTTTAAGACAGGGAGTTTGCAGTAATTGAATAATCCTTTAAGTATGTTTTAAAACTTTGTATAGTTAGACTGTTATTTGTCAAATAGGAAAAGTTGTTCAATAACTTGACACCTGGAAATCTTATAAAACAATGTCCTCTAGTAATAAGTAAGTAAATAAATAAACAAACAAGTGGTTCCAGGCACAACAAACCCCGCCCCTCACATGTATTGTTGCTTATTTTGGCATCAATCCGGTTGATGTTGTCAAATAAAATAAAATAAATAGCAAAAATAAAATAAATAGCAAAATGGGTTCCTGTGCCAAAAGCATCTCTACATTCCCAAAACTAAGCAAACTGAAAACCCACATTTCACTGGAACACATGCACTTTTCAAGATATATTTGGAAGACAATTAAGGAATTGAAAAAACTAAACTAAACTAAAATATAGTTGAGGTTCAGCACATCTGATACAGTACCATCCTGAGGGGATTTTTTTTTTTTTTAATTTAAAAATCAGTCAATCAGAAATCTGAGATCAGAGTTAAAAAAAAAAAAAAGTCTCCTCAGAACCACTATATCTAACAATGACCTACTGACTTTTACCAATTGGTATTTTAGCAGAGCTCTGTCCTTCTCTGTTTTAAATTCCAAAGCTTCAGGGATGTACCCAGTCGGTAAAATGTCAAATAAAAATAGTTTGTGTATATACCCTTTCTGCCTGCCTCGCCTATATTTTCCACTTGCTCTCCTCACTCCCCTCCCTCTCTCTCTCTCCCTCTCTCTCTCTTTTTGCCGTTAATTTCGCCGTTGCTTCACTTGACTAGTGATTGAACGCCACCGGGTGTTCAGAGCAAATTTCACACGCGGTCGGAACCGGGTAACCAACTGTAAAATCCCTCTTCAATCTTCACCTCTCGTCTTCATTCCATTTCCTGCCTCCTCCTCCTCCTCCTCCTCCCCTTCCTCCTCCTCATCTCTTCCTGCACTCACCCACACCTCTTCATCTCTTTTTTTTCCACCTCTCCTTCCTCTTCCTCTAACTCACTTCTGTGCATATGAATGCTTGACCCTCAGTAGACCTGTTCATGTAGATACCAGCACTTTTTTTCACTCCTAGAGTTGTACATATGCATACTTATCCTCCACATCTTGCCTTTTACCACATTCACAACCTGTTACTAATTTCAATAAATTTGCACCTTTTTCTGCTGATCCTACAACTGCTATTCCATACCCTTTTGCATATTTGCATTCATTAATATCTGCGTAACATGACCGTATTTGGATGTTGTTAGTTGCATATGTTTATGAACTTCTTTCCTCTCATCTCTTGTATATTCTGCTGTTTTTCTTTCCTCGTTTCTGTTACTGCTTCACCCTGCAGGGATCAATAGTTTTCATTTTATCTTTTTTGCACACCCTTAGCACCTGCTCTCCACTTTACTCCTACTTCCCCTCTTCTCATCTCTCATAATAACATCACAGTTTCCACATTTGTCCTGTTATTTACCATTTCCGTAACCTATGTTGCTCTTCATGCCTTTTCTTAGGTTGTTTCTCAATTTTTTAGGCCCTCGTCAGTGTATAGGCCCTTAAGAATTATTACTGAAGGGTGAAAAATGGAATCCTACATGAGATTTCCACCCAGATGTACTACATTTTGTCAGCACCATCTCCTTTTATGCAGCACTTCTGTCCTGGGATTCCTTATCAATTATTTCATCGATTCTCATTGGGTGAGGGAATAAAAGAGCATAAATGGGTTTGTTTGCATCAACTTTCTTGTATTTCCATCTTTGCACAGAAAATATAACAGATATGCATAAATAATATCAGATGACGCAGGGCACCGTATAGTAAAACTGAAACTTAATACACTTCACTAATACCCCTACATCTCCCGTTGTTGTGCACCTCATTTCCTTTTCCCTACTTTCGGACACTTTTATCTCAAGAGGCAGGACGTTTGATGCCCCCCCCCCAGAACTGGGCCCAGGTGACGCCCTGGTGTTTGCTCTGCCGCTACATTCACAAGCGTTGCTAAGTAGCGTATCACACACGTGACATTCCTGCAAATGAAAGGCATGTTGTATGGACAAATGTTTGAGCATATTGGAGGGATTTCCCCCTTATGAAGAAACAGAAGTTGGCTACGTTCTGACCAAAACAATGCAGCGTGCATGTGACGTCATCTCGCATGCGCAACGAAGGTGGAATTGAAAAGCAGAATTGTTAAACAGGCAAACAATTCCAAGGAATCGAGCTACTGGGAACCAATTCTCAAAAAGAACCGATTCTTGATTCCCATCCCTACTTATTGAGCAGATGTATCAGGTTTATTCCCTATATGCTCTACAAAAAAATGAATAAGAATATGAAATGTTTCCTGTTTTTTTGTGATTTTCACCCACTCACATTTGGAGTGCTTAGTCAAGACCTTTGTGAAGAGAACTTAAACTGTGGCAGTATTTCAGAAAAAAAAAGCCTGTAGCTGTGTCCACAAAATTTCAGAAACAGAGTCTTTCATGAAGTTTCACCTACCCAACAGGAAATGTGCCAAATGTTTTACAACTGAATCAAGAAGAAGTAATAGTTCCATCATTTTTACAACATCTAAAAGGAGGATAGGCCTGCAGACATCTATATCCCCCCATTAAAGACCCTTGACTGCTCACTGTCATCATACTGTTTTCTAATTTTCTCCTTTTTCTCTGCTGTCTTCATCTTCTCCCTTTGCACCTCAGCTTATCTTCCGTTCTCCATCTTCATCCTCCATCTCTTCCCTCTGTTTTCCTCACAATTTCCTTTTGCCCTTCTCTCCTAACCTCATCTCTTTACCTTCTCCTCATCCTTCACTTCATCTCTCATAGTTTCACCTCCTGGCCAGGTCCGGAGTGCTGTGGCGGCATAACAAATCCCCACTGAATCCCTTCAGTCTGAGTCGCTGTTCTAATGAGCTCACATCAGCCACCGCAGCCTGGAGCCACACCGCTGCCATTTCACTGACGCTCAATGACAGCTATTAAAGTGACGTGTGTGTGCGTGTGTGTGTGTGTGTGTGTGTGTGTGTGAGTATCAGGGGGTGGGTGCATGGGCATGTGTGTGCACAGCAAATA
>JAPTYQ010000019.1:17517983-17536863 GCA_029814465.1 Ostorhinchus cyanosoma
GGCAAAGAAGATGAAGAAAAAGATGAAGATGAAGAGAGGGAGGATGCAGGGGAAAAACTCAGCCAATATGTGAGCAGGAAAAAAAAAAAAAAAACATGAGCGGTGAGTAGATGTTTGCCTCGAGGGCTGAGCTATGTAGATCAGAGCCCATGGGGACCGAGCGGTGTGAACCTTCCACCCCCCACCCCACCTGAAAACAGCATGAAGGCAGCTCTAACGCCATGTGACGAACCCAAGACGAGAACACAGAAGAGATACGATAAGAAAAAAAAAAAAGCAGAGAAACTTCATTAAAGGTCACGGGCACATCATGTCATGTAACGCCGCCGCCACGTGAGCTCCTGCCTTCGGCTCTTTATCAGAATGTCTTTATTGGATGAATTAAACATTTAGCTCTTTAGCTGCTGTTAAGGTGTTCACATGGGATGTCAGGACCAGAGCTGAGCCTCTCGTAATATAAGCATGTGTCTCTGCGCGCACATCACCAGTTAACGACCGAAGGAGCATAAGCGACATTTAAGCAGTTTTAAAGGGACTAAACCCAAACTAACCACAGTCTGATAGGATTCTTTCTACTGAACTTTATCATTAATGTATTTTTACATTGTACGGACGACAGCATGCTTAACAATCTGTTCGTTTATTTAGTTCAAATATTGCATTAAAATCTAACAACAAAAGAATTATATAAAAAAGAAAGTCAACCATTCAAAAAGGAGCAGGATGAAGACCAATTTATAATCCCCAACCCCCCTAATAATAATAATAACATCAATAACATGTTATAATTTCTATAGAAAATATATATATTTTATAGTTGTATTTTGGTTTCCCTCCAATGCCTGATTCCACTTTAAGTTTAAAAAATGAATACAAACATACACACATACTCGAATGTTGTAGTTGTGGTAGTTTTTATGCTGTTGTGTATTCGTACATGCTGTACCACATTTGTCCAGCAGTCACCGCCAAAGCCTTCTGGGTGTAGCAACATGATTATAAAGCTAATGTATTCCAAAATGACCAATATCTCCTAAAATACTGGTCCTATCAACTCGCAGTTTTCGCTAGTCTGTTCCTTGAGCTAAAACACATAAATATGCCAAACTGCAGCAGTCAGCTCTTTACAGATTTTCCATGAATCCTGAGACACACATACACACACAGAGGCCACTTAGCTTTTATAATATAGATGGTAAGAATATGAGCAGAGCCTTATATTGATGGGCAACTTAAACCTTTTTATAGATGTGTGATAAAGACATAATATTCTTTTTCGTTAACAAATGACTGGTGAACTGCTAGAAATAATAGGTTAAGAAGTAAGATGAGCTGAAGCCCTTTTGGTGTCAAGTGGTGATGTTTGTTAAGTATGTCTTTTGATAAATAACTGAACAATTGATATCGGTCTTGGATTTAGAAGAAGAATATTATGAAGAGCTTTTGTTTGTTAAGTAGACCTCAGGTTCACTGATGCGCTTTCTAATCCTGTCTGGTTTTCAGCTCTCGCGGAGGCAGTCCAATAGCTGCTATTACTCCCAGTGACTGATGAAATCTGCAAAGACAGCCCTTTTACAAAGACGCCAAGCTCAGTGGTTGGAATATTTATTAAAACAAATTTGGAGGTTTTTTCTTACAGAGGATTCATTTTCAAGTGGAAAAAAAGCTTGACAAGATTCATCTTTTTCTTTAGTAAATAGTTTAAGATTTGTTTTGTAGGAGCTTTGTTGAAAGTCTTCTTTTGTAATGGACTGAGACGGTGTCTGCAGGTTCTCATTTGGTTTCATTCTTCTGGTTCAACTGGACTAGTTTAGCTGAACCAGTCCAGTTGAACCGAGAACTACCAAAAAAAAAAAAAAAAAATGGACAGTTTTTTTTTAAACATTTCAATTTCAGGTCAGTATTGACTCACACAGGAATCTATTAAAATTTGTGTCATTTTCTTGTGAATAATTCTTGCATGAATAAATGGAAAAGTCACTGAGTTTCAGTAGATTATAGCAATAAAGCAACACATCTGTTATGAGGACAAGAAAAACACTATACTATAAATAAATAATTGCTGTGATTCATGTTTTTGCATCAGATTTGGTCCAGACATAATTGAGAATCCCCATCACACATTCCCAAAGATCAGACTTTACCAAACTCATCATTAAAAACATGTTATTTACTCTTTCATTCAATATTTTCAGGAAATACAGTTTCAGATCTCAATCTAAGCTAGTATTTTGAAATATTTGCATCCTAATAGCCCAAGGTTATTTATTTTAGCTTTACCATTGTGGAACTTCAGTCATACACATTAATTTTTTAGGCTGTTAAAAATGGAGCCTTAAAGTGAGAAATCATGAGGAAAACTGTGCACTTTGAGGATGTACCTTTTACATGGCCATACACTGAAGCGCCGATGGGGGGGGGGGCAAATGACAAATTCATGGGGGTTGTGTGTGTGGGGGGGCCCAGTGGATAGGTTAGAAGTTGTGAAGTTTGTGGAAGATCTGGTGTGGAGGACAGGTACAGAAGTTAGGAGGCCAACGTTGAAAGCATGTTAAGTTTCATTTTCAAGCTATCGTCAATGATGTTGTTTATGGACCCCCCCCCAGTCAATTTATGTAGGATCCACAACGATTGCCCTTCCATGGGGCCCCATAATTGGTCGCGCCGCCCATGACCACATATGACATATGACATCTCTCATGAGGTTAAAGAGTTTGGCACAGGTTCTGACAAATAATTTAGCCTAATTAGCCTAAACGCTATCACTCTAACACACTACGGTGTTAAATATTGTGTAAACTCTTATGTGTGTATGCAAGTCCTTCAGTACGTTCTCTTCATGCACGTCCATCTCGTCCACTATAAGCATTTTCATGATCCATCCAACACATGGAGGGAGGGTTAAATTCAATATGGGACTTATATTCTGCTTGGTTTATTTTTTCTTTAAAACTAACATGAACAAGTTTTATTCCACTCCTGTCTTGGGTGTTAATGGTCTTCAGTCAGAAGAATGTTGGATACGCTGCCCCCGCTTCCTGGAATAATGTAGAGAAGCACCAGTAACAAGACTTTGGGACATTTAAGTCTTGGTAAATATGATTTCCTCTAAATTTGCATTGGGATTGTTTTTATCGAAGTTGTCCTTGATATTTTATTGTAAATATAAGTCATTGTATTCACCCTTTTGCAGCGTAAATTTGCTTTTATTGGATTTATTATCAGAGGTGGAAAGTAATAAAGTACAAATATTGCCTTTTTGTAGTTTAGTTTTTATGCATCTGTACTTTACATTGTGTCACTCCTCATATTTTAACAGAACATACATTTCCATCCTTACATTTTTTAAACAGGCTCATTATTATAGTTTGAAGTTATTCATTTTTTTTTTTTTACTCATTTGTCGTCCATCTGTCCATCCGTATGTGCAAAAACTTTGGGATGGACTGAAGGCTGATGGTTTTCAAGTGCAGCTATGTGATGTTATTTTATTTCGTATCACTGTGCACCTTTGTTATATGCATACTAATTTCAACATGATCGGATGAAACAATGACATAGAAAAGACAATCCTTCAGTTCACATGACAAACATAAGACAGAAAAGATGTAAATAAATAAATAAGTGAAACGAGATGAAACAGATAGTAAAAGGAGACTGAATTGTGTCAAAAAAAAAATAAAAAATTTAAGTTCTTTTGCTGACATTGAAAACTATGATGCACATGAGGACTGAAATTACTGTTCCCGATATTCTGGATTTGTTTATTTCAATTTACAATGGATTAATATTCTAAACATTAAAATGATGTGAGGGTCAGTACGTTTCTGCACTGACATGTCCTTCAAAGGCCTACTTTTCGCTTCTGTATTCCGAGAGCATTTCAGGGGGTTGTGTTTGTTCACTTTGTCTGCAGTAAAGAACCTGGATCCCTCCTTCTGCTTTTATCTTTGTTCCAAATAAACGCCTGTACCTTTACTGGATTAAACAGTCGGTGCACACTGGCCTCCTCTGCAGCTCTCTTGTCCGGGTCACTGTCGCCAAAGAGGTTTGAAATTCAATGAGACTTTTACCTGCTTCACTAAAGGTTACATTAATAATGATGCTATTAATAATAATTCAAGGGGGTTTAAGGTGCTGGGATTTAGACATAGTGGAGATGGTGGAGTGGTCGGAGGAGGAGGAGGGGGGGGAGGGTGTCACATGTGGTCTAGGACACACAGAATCCCCACTTGGGCATTTGGGCAACATAATATCACATTAACATTTAAGCTGCTGTGCTGCTTGACAGTAACAAAAATATGCAGGAGCACTCTGATTTGATTAGTATCATCTTCCAGCCCTTTTCCTCCTCTTTACTGAACATTTTTGTGGCTTCCTAAACCAATCAGACCCGGGCTAAGAGTGTTAATGTCATGAAAGGCTAGATCTGCCAGGGTGCACATCCAAACAGTGTTTAGACGCTCCATGTTGGTGGAATCTTCACAACACGCACACGCGCGCACACACACACATACACACACACGAGTACCGCATTCATCCAGTTTTCTATGGTGATGGTGCCCCCGCAGCGGTCGATGGGCGCAACTTTCCTCCTCCTCCTCTTCATCCTCCTCCCGATCCTGCTGTTGGATCGGAGCGAGGATAGAGAGACTCCATTCACACAGCGGTTCCTCTCACACCCCCCCCCCCCACACACACACACACACACACACACACCACCAACTCCACCACCCTGACCCCCAGCAATCAGCCTAAGAGCGGTTCTGCAGCTCAATCAAGTATTTCTACAAATCCAGCCTCAGCAGCGCAGACCTGCATGTGTTTAAATGATCCATTTGGAATTATGAAGGATTGGAATTAACAACAGATCATGCGGAGAGGTGTCACACAGACGCACGCACAGCCTGCAGGTGGCAACCGACACGCACGCGCGCGCACACACACACGCACGCACGCACGCACGACGGTCTGTGGAAATGTCCATGCATTTTGCTGTAGGTTTTATGCATTTTCACAGCTGGCAAGTACGACTCCTCTGAGCCAAAGTGCCGTTTCCGAACCTAAAAACAGCGGGTTTTTTTGCGCAGCGGCGAAGTGTGCGCCGCTCTGTGCGTCCGTCCATGCGCTTGGCCGGATGGAAGAGAGAGAGAAAAAGAGAGAGAGAGAGAGAGAGAGAGAGAGAGAGAGAAGAGAGAGAGAACCCAAAGTGGCAAACTGAAGGCAAGAACAGAAGCGTCTGCAGCTGTACGTTTACAAAATAAAACCCTCCACTCCAGTTTTGTCTCCCCACGAAGGCTTCCACTGACAAGAATCAACGTCATGTGGAGGGGGGGGGGGGGGTAAAGGCAAAGCGTTATCTCCACTTCAACTTCACCATCACCTCCTGCTTTGGCTTCAGTGAATGATCAAGTGTAGAAAATCAGTCCGCTGCAGCTTTATCTTACCGGTTAAAAGAAGTGTCAAAGCCCTTCAGCAGCATGTCTGGAGTGTGAATGTGTGTTTACCGTAAAAGAAGGATCCCATCCGCTGCTGCTTCTTCTTTTTTTTCCCACCACCACCACCACCACCACCTCTTAGACAATATTCCTCTGTGCGTTACGTCCCGTTAGGATAAGGTGCATTCCTTCCCAAAAAAAAGGACAAAAAAAGAAGAAAAAGCCACATACATAGCCCCTCTCCAAAAAAATAAAAAATAAAAATGAAAATAAATAAAAAATCCCCGACGCTCAAACGTTGGAAAGAAATAAGCCTGGGAAATAAAACTGGCGCACTTTTGACTCCAGAGGATAGAAACTCAGGATAAATGCAGGTCCAACATTCAGCGCAGAAGGAAAGAAATTCAGGAAACCCTTGTTAGTCCAAAAACAAGTCCGCTGCTGTTAATCCAAAATGTTTTTCTTTTTCTTTTTTTTTTTTTTTTTTTTGGAAATGGATAACTGTGATAAGAATTATTCTCCTTGACGGAAAAAGACCATGACGCTCCGGGTGTTTTTAGACGCGCACCGGTCTACATGTTAATGATGGTGGATGTTGGAGGAAAAAAGAAACAACAGTGGGATTTTTCCCCCCCT
The DNA here is from genome assembly GCA_029814465.1 of Ostorhinchus cyanosoma. Taxonomy (NCBI): domain Eukaryota; kingdom Metazoa; phylum Chordata; class Actinopteri; order Kurtiformes; family Apogonidae; genus Ostorhinchus; species Ostorhinchus cyanosoma. The sequence continues at coordinate 17,524,058 of JAPTYQ010000019.1, forward strand.
TCGTCCGCTCCTCACGATTCAGGCTGCACTTGGCTGATAAAACAGCGTCCTCTCCTTTCTCCCTCACTCTCCTCCAGCTCTCTCTCTCTCTCTCTCTCTCTCTCTCTCTCTCTCTCCCTCTCTGAGGCTGCTTTCATGGAGCAGAGACGCGCCTAGCGGCCTTGGAGGGAACTCCACAGCCACAAGTTCATGCGCACCCCGCCCCCACCCCGCAGGCTTTTAAAGATACATGGGAGTGGAAGCTCTCGAGTTTTTATCTTCGTGTGTTCATGTAAAAATAGAGCACACTTCAAAAAAAAAAAAAAAAGAAAAGAAAAGAAATAGGAAGGGAGAAAACGATCTGATGATGGTATTATGTGCAGGCTAATAAAACTCTGAAACAACATGCAGAGCAATAATAAAAAAAACTAATTAAAAAAAAGTTATTTATCCATAATCATAGGTTTTGTGGGTTTACACTCATGACATGCATGTGTGTAATTAATGAAGGAAAAGATGAAACTTTAACAGAAATACATTAGAAGAGAAGAAGGTTTTCATGTGAATGTTAAAGCAGAGCAAAGACAGAAAAGGTGGTGGAGACAGGGGTGTCACCAGGGATTTGGGGCCCATTGAAAATAATATCAATTTAGGCTCCACCCACCTTAAAATACACCACTGTGCAGGCACGGATCAATATGCAGCTAACAATAGGCTGGATTTTAGGATTGAGGGAAAGATTGTTCAAAAAGGTTCATGCCATTTTTTTTCAGATTTTAATAAGTTTCTGTTTAAATGTATTTTTTTTCCCTTTTTTTAAAAATGTATTTTATAAATATGTACAAATAATAGGAGGCAGGGGCTGACTGGATTTTATCCATTTTTTGCCAAACTAAAATAAAAATAATGTAAAGAATACATTTATTGGTACCTTCTGAAGCAGCATTCTTTCATGACGATACAGAAAATGAGGGAAATAAGCAGTAAATTAATTCTTGCCCACTAATTTTTTATCTTTATATATACTTTTCATATCTTCTTTATATCTTCTCTTCTATTTTATTGTGTACCAAACGTAAAACTGATGCCGAACAGTTTCTTCTTTCACCTCTATCTTAAAAATGAAGCTCTCTTGCAAAGTGACACTGTTTAATTCAAACAACATTTCACGTCACTGTTTCAAAGTCTCCTGTTTCAGTGGACGTACTTATCAATGTCATTCCTTCACATGATTTTCATAATGGAACAAAAAACAGGAACATGTGGTGGAAACTTCATTGAATCCTTCCATTTGTCAAATCCGCCAAACATTATTAAAGAAAGTATAATGCTTCTACAATATTTAATACCAGTTTTCACATAGAACTCAAGGGATTAGAAATAAGTACTGGTAAATGTAATGTAAAATATAAATATAAAGTTGTTTGGCTGTAAATAAAGACAGATTTCAATGCCTCTGAAGTCGCTCCAACTGATCTAGAGTCGACTGCATTGTGTTTTAAATTCCTGAGCCTTCATTCTATTTTATTTTTTAAATTTTTTTCCGACTCAATTCAGCCTCACTGACATCTTTAATCAACGTGCTTTGTTCTGTTCAAGTGTGAGCGTCTGCATTGCTCGATTTTCCAGGTTAGTTGATTATTTTGTTGTTGTTTTTTTACCTGTGACTGCTCTTAAAACATCAAGTACCTGAATGTTTATATTTCATGTGTCTTTGTGACTTTAATAATGCTCATCTAGTGCAGATTTGCATTGTGTTGTTTTCTTACATCATCGGTAAAAGTTTCTTTATTGCCTTTCAGCATATTGTAATTCAAGTGGTCTGAGAGGAAAACAAGGATCCATGTTTTCTGACAGATGTGTAGGGGGAGGGGGGGGGTTGAATACATGACTGATAGCTGCGACAGATGTGACATGGACGTGACTGTAATACTTTACTCTGTGGCTTTACACGGAAAAGAGTCGTCTGTTTTCCACTGCGGCACCAAACAACATCAACTCATCTATTATTATATCTGAAAAACATATGTTAAAGCGTTGGCTCATGTAGTGTATTTTTCTCATTTCTAGTCCTAATATCTCATCACACTTAAAATAAGACATAATCACTTTTAGGAGTAACTTTTCAGTGAGATATAAGATCTTATTTTTAGACAATTGATCTTAAAAATCTTCTTTCCAAGATAATTTTCACTTGTTCGACTGGTAGTTTTTTTTTTTGCTTAATTCAAGAAGTTTTTGATTAATTCCCTTGTAATCTCAATGGGATATTTCCTGGTAAAATAAAGTTTAAATTAAACAAACAGACTAATATATAAATATATATACTTTGGATCTGGACAGATAAGACAGAGGTGTGTGTTACCAAATGAGTGGGTTTTTCTTGCAATTTCAACCCCAACTTCTTTAGGAATAAATGAAATGACATGTTAAACACAGTCCGTTATAAGAGGTGGGTCTCTTATTTTTTTCTTTTTTCATACTAAAACTTTCAATTTAAATATCATTTCTTGACCCTTAAAGGCCTACAACTGTTTTGTTTTTGTTTTTTTTTTTTGGGGGGGGGGGGTTTTTAGCAACTTCCAAAAGTTAGCCCCTCCCCCCGTGCATCTGACGTTTCCAATTTATTATTTCATCCTCTGCATTTTAGAGTGAAAACTATATTTTATTTACGAACCATGTAGCTGAAATGTGGAAAAAAAAGAGATAACTGATGAAAAACGGACTTTGACTCTGATGAGGAGGAAAAGCTGAGAAACAGAATTGAATTATTTAGATATATTATACGATCAGTGGTTCAAAAGTACTTACATATTTTAGATCAGTAGATGCTTTTGGTTGCTGGTGAGTGTTTGGGTTATTGGTTAAACAACAGCCCTTTTCACATTTGCATCTTCTTCTGTTCTATGTATATACTTCCTTTTTACTCTATAATGTCAAAAATCTATCATTTCATTGATATGCAGAGCGTACACAGCTGTATCTGGCTGTGAAGCGGAACGACCCGGTGGCCTGGCGTCTCTCAACCTCTGTCCTGCTGATAAGAAGTGGTACATGTCACAAAACTTTGGACAACTGAGCAGAAAAGAGTTGGAGGACATAGTCTTTGGTCCACCTGAAGGGAAATTTAATCAAACCTCTGAACCGAAGTCTAAACTTTGGCACTGAGCTTAATGAAATCGGTTTGAAAGAGTAAAGTTGAAAGAATCCAAGCTGACTATATTTGATTCTATATACTGTGAAATGTCAAGATATAATATATTAAACCTACGGTATAATAAGGTTAAAACAGGTTAAAATGTTTGTGAGGGGGCGGGGTTTGTTGTGCCTGGCAACACTTTTCATCAACAAAAAGTCATTACTTAGCTTCTCAAATAAACTCATTTTGAATAATATGAAACAGAAATCTTCTTAAAATGTTAGATGATTGACAATAAAACTATTATATGAATGTAGTAATTCAGCATTAATTCTCATTACTTTGTATTCAGTACATGATGAATTATTTAATGTATTTTTCCACCAAAAAAATTTCTAGTACCTCCTGAGCTTCTTCCAAGTACCCCTAGGGGTTAATGGTCCCCCATTTGGGAACCCCTGTTCTAGTGTGTACTGTGACATTTCAATGAAAAATACCCAAATTAAGAAAAAGCGTTTTACTTCTACGCAATTACAGGCATGATTTCTTGCACCACAGCTGACCCAGGCCGATCGAGTCAAATACGAATAAATTAAAAGCCTAAAATACACTTACAGTGAGAGCAGAGTTCATCATGAATTAGGATGTACTTAACCTGTGCAAACAATGAACAATACTTACATATTCTGAGAAAAGAGATGCCACTTCTACCAGTTATTAATGAGGTCATTGAACTTTGTGCAAAAACCTTATCAGGCACAAATTATTATTCAAAGCCAAAGTCTGGAGGGGACCTTTAATCTCGTCTAGACTACAGCTCTTCATGTCTCAGAGGTATCTTTGCTTTGCTGCTGTTGTTGTAAAAGCAAAGCCAGACATTTAACAGACAACTCCAAAAAAAAAAAAAAAAAAAAAAAGGGCTTTGTGTTTTTGTTCAGAGACAGGATGTGAACTGGGCCAGGGGACGGTATCTCATGTATCAGAGCTGACACGTGTCCATCTGGACGCTGCCCGGCACATCAGAACAGCTCAGCGTTGGAAAAGGCTCCAGTTGAAATGGGCCGTTCAAGGCAGAGCCAGGTGGTTTTCCAGTCCTGCTGCCCAGATGTGCTCCTGTAGGTGTTTTTACATACATCCAGAGCACGCTCTAATCCTGTTAACTACCTCTTGACTCGCCCTCCCATGTCCACTTGAGAACGAAATTGACAATGAAACGGTTGTTTAATTCAGTCGGGTTATTTCACATTAGATGACCCAGCCTCTCAATGAAGCAGAGGCGCGTGAGGGTGCACCATATGTCAGCATTTTCCTGTCACCCACTGTTACCCCTTCCAGCCCTCACTGTTATACTCGTCATTATGCAACAACCGATAATTGCTATTGCACGAGGCCTGCAGATGCTCAGATTATGACACACTCATATGAGTCTCATTTGTTTGAGTGTGCAGCTTTTGAAATACAAGACATATCTGCATCAATTCTGCGTGAGTTCACCTACAAGAGTGTGCAATATGCTTATCGCAAGTATTCTGTTACATTCAGTCTTAGATAGCCTAATGTCATATCAAAGGGCATTACAGTCTGTATGATACACTGAAGAAAAGAAAAGAAAAAAACTATAGGACCTTTATATGAAAATAATAATGAATGTAATGTAGAACTGAAGGAATGAATTGATTACAGGTTTAGGAAATGATGAACTAGTTTCAGGCAGCAACTGGTACAAAATCTGGATTTCACTATTCCATCGAGTAACAGACTGGATAGGAGAACAAGCAAGGACAAAAAAAAAACCCAAAAACAAACTGTGAAATACAAGAGTAAAATATTATTTTCAGATTTCTTCACAGCCTTTATGATCTACTACATACATACACCTACCCACGAGATTACATAAGTCTGTGAAAATGATCCAAGAGAAAAACAAGCAAATCACACACTTGTTCCTTCCTTCGTGCTTTGCCCAGAGTTTTGTCTGTCAGACACAAGTGAACCACAGTCTACCAAGAAAGAACTGACAGAACCAGTCACTTTGTTTTCACAGGAGTATAATAATGAAGAGAATATAGATACAGCATTTGGAAAAGAAAAATAAGTGAGTGACAAAAGGGTGTGGGGGGAGGACAGATTATTAGTTTAGTTTATTTCATCATCATGTCGTCAGTCATCTTTTTTAATTATCTGGGATGATCCTAAAAGTGTGAAGGTGTTCTATGTTTTTTTTTTTCTGAAGCAAGAAAATAATCCATTCTTTTCAGCTGTACGTGTTTTACTTCATCCAAAAACAACCTCTAAATATTGAGTAGAAATAAAATAAAATAAAATAAAATTAAATTAAATTAAATTAAATTAAATTAAATTAAATTAAATTAAATTAAAATTGGGGCAGTTTGCAAAATGTATAATTTAGGAAGGGGAGGGACAAGTTCATGCCACGGGGGAAAAAAAAAGTGTAATTAATCACCAAACCAAATTTGGCCCACTAAAACTTTCTTTCTTAAACTTAGGGTTGGAAATCAAATTTGGTATAAATAAACACGCTGAAATAAATAGTAGAGGAATATAGTGCTATTATATGTTACAATGAATAAATATTAGTATGTTACGTACACACATTTACTACTGTAGATGTGGATTGTAACTCCACAGAGCTGAATATTTTGTTTTGAAAAAGCCTCTTGTGACAAACATCTCAAATATTTGTCTTTTTAATGTGTTTAAAACACACAGTCGCATTGTTTAGCTTCAGTGCCTGTACTTGTCTGCCTCTCAAATCATAGGAATGCCAATCTGTATGAAAAGAGCAGTGTTTCTTAAGTGTTCAATATTACACTGCTCTTTTATTTATACTTTTTTTTTTGGCTGTATTACAGTCTGGCACCAAACAGCAGGGACTGATCAACAATGAATGTGTTGCAGTTGATCTTAACTTTGTCACCAGTGCTTCATGGAGTTTTCAACGAAATCTTGAGCAAAAAAACTACTGAAAAGCAGTTAAAGAGTTCAACCCCCACAATGCACACATGATTATATGATTAATTTAAGTTATTCACTCCTTTGGTAAAGTTAAAGAGGAGAGGAAGGAGAGGAAAAGGAGAGAAAGACGAAAAAAAAAGATGCCTTAAGTTTAAAATTATTTAGGAATATTGAATTGAGATGGTAGATATGTTTTTGTTTAGTTTTTTCTTGTCTCTGTGAATGTTCAATGCAGTAAACATTTAATTTAATAAAAGTATCAGGTGAAAAGGATAGGCTAAAAAACAAGCTTTTGCTTCTAGTATATTCCTTTTTTGTTTTTTTGTGTGTATTGGAATTGTTGGACTGAGTGCAATGACTGATGTTCCATCCAAAAATAAATTCATTCATTTTTTGTATGACAAGGTAAGGTAATCCGGTCTGTAAGAGATTTGACAGACACTAGTCGCTTTTCCATTCACCCTTAAGCATAAAAATTTGCCTAATGGGAAAAAAAAACAATTTCCCCAAAATTCAGATTTTTCGATGAAAAGTTTTTGCGCTGGCAAGAGGTGGTTTTTCAGGCGTAACACAAATGATATATCATGCAAAACTACGATGGAAAGACCTTTTTCCGTCACTAGAGTCACTTGAATCAAAAATAAAAAATAAACGGATGTTGATGGATGTTACAATGAGTGAGAAAGAAGAGTTTTAAAAGAAATGTGTGGACACACCAGGAAACTGAATCATTTTTGAATTTCGTACAGGATAGAGGGGTAATATACAGGGTGTTCCAAAAAATGTAGACACACTTTAGCAGCTGATCACTCAATTATTTGTTATTTCTTTGCAAATTAAAGCCATCGGAATTAATGATGGCAGTCAGACTAAACTTTGACGAAAGGAAGTCCATTCTAAAATGCTACTGCTAATGCTATTTGCACGGAAATACCACGGGAACTGTTTCATAATGTGTGTGATTCCATTGCTTCACGTTGTCAGCAGATTCTGGACCAGAACAGACATCAGTTTGAGAACAGGTGGTGACAAAACAATAAAATAATGTTTGTAAATTCTATTACATTTTGACAATTAAATGAAGTTTAATAAACACTTACTTTACAATTATTTTAAGTGTGTATACTTTTTTTTGTACAATAATAATGAATATATCTGGAAATCAACATATTTACGTTGGTCACCATGTTTATGGAATGACTTCTTGTGTCATCTCATCTAATAAATAATCAAATCACCGCATTTGTGATTTGATGGAAAAACCGACATTATGCACTACTGTTTTTTTCAACATTTAGTAAACATCTGTAAAGTTTTGCACAGATGTCCAATGGAAAAGCCACTACTGACATCTTATTGGAAAATTGCCTCCCTACAGCTCAGATCTGCTTCATTAGCATCATTTTATCAGATCTGGTCCAAACACTTACTTTTGCTTAATGTACCACTTGTTTAGTCTGAAGGTTTCTTCGAGGAAAGTCTCAGTTTGTAATTTTACTGAATCTGAATCATGCAAGAAAATACAGCACCTTCTTAAAATCAAGACACTTTAATATAAATGTCTTTTAAATTCCATTTAATATGTATTCGACTGTGTTTTACACCTTTATTTCTCTGCATTATTACCTGTTTTTGTGATGCATTGTTTCTTATTTCCTTGTGACTCAACACTGAATGACAATGATTATCCCACATGTAAATCCTGGCTGATGTTGTTTATGATGATGATGATGATAATATACTGTATAAGATATGCTCAATATGTTCAGAAACTTATTTGATGAGGACAATGCATATTAATGAACACTCACTACAAAAAAAATCACTGTGTAAATATGTAAATATGACTAAACATACAAACATTACTATATTAAAGTATACATCATACAATACATTGTCAATACAATAAATACAGTATAAAACTGCAGAGAAGAATAACTATTGAGATGGAAAGGAAATCACAGGTGTTCAGAGGTTTGATTAGATTTTAACCTTTTTTTAAGCTCTTTTTTAAATGTAGAAAAAGGTGAAATAAAGGGGATGACCTTGAATTCTTTAGATTTTTTCTTAATGTTTTTATTCCTACATTTCTGTCATTGTGTCTCACCACCAAACACTGGTTTTATTTATGATAAGCCCTATTATCTCTTCAGGTATTTAATATGGATTTATCTTGATTTTACAGCATGAGACAGATTTCCTTATACAGCATTAACAGCAGCTGCAGCATGAAGCGCTCTGTAAACTATACTGAATTCAGTGAAGTTTTTAATAATTCAGGGCTTGCTCATTCTTTTAGCTATTCTGATTGATTCTGAGTCTAATGGCAATATTGTGGAGAAACATGAGAGAAAGAAATCTCCATCTATAAGCACAAAGCTCTTTTGTGCTGCTATGAGAACAGACAGAAGCACATTATATAATATTGCTATAAGGGAAGAAACACTAAAATATGACATTTTATGCATCTCTTTCCTTGGGATTTGTTTCCAAACATGAACACACTCCTAGCACTCATACAACCTGAACAAACGTCACATTTCAACCAATTTACTAATTGACTGTGAGCTAACATTTCGGAAAATCAGCAAAAGGAAAATGCTAATTCATGTGCATTATCATCCGGCAGGAGTTATTGGTGCTGACTCTTTGGAATTGGTTTTGACATAATTAAAACAACAATAACAACTTATTAAAAATCACACAAAGATACAACACATTTCAGACAGAGTTAAACTTACTGAAATAAAACAGTATCTCAAAAGTAAAACTTGTGTGTGTGTGTGTGTGTGTGCGTGTGCGTGTGTGTGTGTGTGTGTGTGTGTAGCTGTATGGATCGACAAAGTCACAAACTTCCTCAAACCTCAAAAGAGATGGGAATTGCGAATCGGTTCTTTTTGAGAACCGGTTTCCAGGAGCTCAATTCCTTGGAATCATTTGCCTGCTTAACGATTCTGCTTATTGATTCTACCTTCGTTGCACGTGCGTGACGATGTATTTCAGGTGTACAGACGACTGGTAACACTGTCAAAGCTGCCATTTCTTCAACGGGGGAAATCCCTCCAATATGACAAAATAAAAGTTTGAATAAAAGATGAAATAAAAGTTTACTCTATCCTTGTACATGTGTAGGGAAGGTAGGAAAAAGGAAAATGAGGTGCACAACAGCAGGAGACATAGAGGAATTAGTAAAGCGTCTTAAGTTTCACTTTCACTTTGTATGGTCGTATGGAAGAGCTGTGAAAGTCATGTAACTGATGGTTTATAAGATAACGCTTATTTCTAGAAATTATTCGTATATTTTGGCTTTTTTTCATTAATTGCAGTAAATTATTTTCCATATACATATTTAATCATAAAGGTCTTATGGTAATTTATATAATGAACTATCTTCCATGTGTAATATAGGTGTTTATACAATGTATTGGAGACAATGTGCATCAAGGAGTGTATGTTAGGAAATGAACCCTGACCTCTATGGTGACATATAAACCCCTGGAAATATGGGTTCCTCCAGGATTTAGACCACCCCTAAAAAGTTCATGTGTTCATGCGCAGATACATAAAGTGAAAGTGTTTGGGATGAATACAGCAGAACAACAAATTCATTGTCATATATTATTCTTATTATTATTATTTTAGCACTTCTTGTTACTTTTTACAAATCCTAACCTGATCTAACAAAACCTTAACCGTGGTTCAGTGACTGTGTAATTGCATTAATTATTGTTTTATTTGGTGGTAGTTATTGACTGCACATTTTCTGTCTATGTTTCTTTTAGATTAACTGACAATCCAGCAAATCACAATTACATTTCCATAGGTTGTCTTTCTCCACAACAAAATTCTGGATAAACCACACCCCCTGTACCTATAGCCACCTAGAATTCACATGTGTAGCACTTCCTGCATTACTAAAACATTACAGGGGAAGTAGTTCATGGCCTTTTGCACACGAATCATTAAAATATTCAGAGCTGTAGCTCCTCAAACATTCCCATGGGCCCAAGACCCCAGAGAATGACCCCAGCGCCTGTGAGGAGGTTTCCTGAAGAGCTGGGAGACAATGCTAATGGTGGAATAAACACTTAGCTTCTTTCTTCCATTTACTCCGACTAAAACCTGCCCACAGTGCAGTTCACATAACGGTCCACAATGACTTCTTCTGGGAGAATAGAATTAGATTCAATAATTAGATTTGAGAATTGCCCTCTGGATTAACCTACTGTCCGTTGAGTGGCTAAATCCCAGATCTAGTTGAGCTCATCCCTGCTCTCTCTGACCTCTACCAAAGTGCTCACACCATTATTGTTCATACTGGTGTTAATAACATTAAGCTCAGGCAGACAGTGGGGCTCAAATGCAGAGCTCAACATCGAATGAACTCTAAGAAAATGTACTTTTCAGAGACAAATGTGGATTTTTGTGGGTTTTGGATTCGCTTTGTCGCATGTTCGTGCAATTTAAGAACCTGCTGAATGCAAATAGTTAGAACATACTAGATTTTCATCATTTTTCTGGAGATTTCATCTTTCTTAAGTGATTTACCACCATTTATCATAATATTATCCTCTGTGTTTTGTGTTTCTTTCGGTGAAAATCATGTATTTTCCTATATTTAATTCACTGATTGAATAGATATTCATCAAAGCTCTGATTAAAGTTGAGGTTATTATATCCGAATCAGAGAAAAGCGAGAAAAAAGTGACTTTTTTGTAAAGATATCAATAACTGAACAGTGTCTCCATCCACTGTCATTGATCCAACTCCATGGGTTTTACCGACGAATCAATGCTGTAGAAGATGACGGTGTTTCCATGGTAACTATGGAGCCTCTGAACGTCCAAATGGGTCATATCTGATGACCAGGAAAAGATGACAAACTGTATTTTACACCAATTATTTACATGTATTGATAGGATTAGTGGATCAACAGGTAAACAGTTTAGATCAGTAGATGCTTTTGGTCAGTGGTGGACGTTTGGGTCTTTATGGGTTAATCTTGACTCGATCACCACCCCTCAAAGTGTTGACCTCGTCTCAGTCTCTATATTCACTGGATTTGAGGATTTGGTCTGAGTTCAGAAAGTCTGGACTATAAAACTATCACTTTGTCAGATGCTGTTCTTGAATATATGTTGTTGTAAACCCTGCAGGATGAAAAACACACTGCTTTAGGTACAACATTATATAATATAAAACATTTGCAATTCAATCCAAGCTTTTGTGTGCAGTTTAGAAAGGAACACAATAAAAACAGAAACTACTGAAACCAACGCTTACGTCAGTGCTTCTCTTCTCAGCTAATGAGTCAGACACCTCCTATTTATATCCACATGTCATGTCTGTAAATTGTAGGGTGATTACATGTGTCATCTATGTTTACACATGCTTCAGAGATTGCTTTTACTTCATTTTACTCCATGCTACATAATATATATATATATATAGTCATTTTAAATGTTTTTTTCCCCTAGATTTCTGAAATAATTATCATGTTCTGGCCTAAAAAATCCTTTTAGCACACAAGTAAATTTCTTCAACTTTCACTCATTAAGAAAAAGAAATCTTTCATGTCTGTTGTCAACAAATGTGAGGAACATTTTCACCATGATATTATTTCAAATCAGTTGGAAAAGATAGTGTTATAAGCTGTAGGTGGGATGTGCCACGCCATTTTTGTATCCATATAGTCTATCTACAAAGCAATATATTGACATCTGTGACATAATATTTAAAACTTTTCTATCTTTATTCTGTCATGATCATTTTTTAACTGAATTTAACTTTTAATGCTAATTTAGACTTTTTGTAGGATTTGATGGATACTATTCCATGCAGTTATTTGTTTTTAGCTCAATCTCTTCTCTTTGAGTTTAGTTATTCATAGACTGACAGATGGATCAAACCAGTTTAACCCCGAAAGACCAAAAGCAACTATTGATCTAAAGTATTTACTACCAACTGATCCACTATTAATACATGTAAATACAGTAATTGGTGTAAAATACAGTTTTTGCATCCCTTAATGGTCATCAGATATGACCCATTTGGATATTCAGGGGCTCCATAGTTACCGTGGAAGCTCCGTCATCTTCTGCAACCCTGATTCACCAGTAAAACCAGTGGAGTCGGATCAATGACAGTGGATGGAGACACTTGGTTTATTTTCCACTAATGAAAGATTTAACTGAAAAAGTCAGTTTTTCTTCAGTTTTCTATTTCTGGTATAATAACCACTGAATTTACTCTGAGCTTTTTTGGAACATCTACATGATCAGTAATGAAATATAGGAAAATACATGATTTCCACTGAAAAAACACAAAATACAGTGGATAATATTACAATAAATGGTGATAAATCACTTAAGGCAAGGCAAGTTTATTTGTATAGCACTTCATACATAAGGAAACTCAATGTGCTTTACAAAGGCATTTAAAAAATCACAGAAGAATAAAAGAAAAAAAAATCACAAAACAGTGAAAGACATGAAAATAATTAGAGATAAAATGTGATTTTAAAACAAGAGTGAAAATTAAAATAGACATTAAGGTAAAAAAAAAAAGCATTGAAAAGACAAGATTGAAAAGAGTTTACTCACACACACATGAAACCTGGATTTAAAAACTTAAGAGGTTCAGAGGATGGATGGATGGATGGATGGATGGATGGATGGATGGATGGATGGATGGATGGATGGATGGATGGATG
>JAPTYQ010000019.1:17547583-17558285 GCA_029814465.1 Ostorhinchus cyanosoma
CGCCCCCCCCCCCCCACACACACACACACACACACACTGTATACACATTTATTTATAGAGTTTCATATTCTAGTGAATGCATGCAACTGCTCACTCTTCTGCTGTTCTGGTTCAAATACATACATTTAAACTAACTCATCTACAAAATCTAAAATATCCTCTTTAGGGTTTTATCTGGGTGACTTTGCAGTAGCTGTTTTATACATAAAAACACTAAGCAGTCACTGAAAACAGAGAAAAAAAAAAAAAAAAAAAAGAAGTTCGAACTCCTGATCCGTTATTATCAAACTGACGCAGACACAGGGGCTGATGATGCAGGTTGTGGATCTGAAACTCCAGATGGTGGAGTCGCCTTAAACACAGCTGACACTGACAAAAAGGAATTCAGTTCCTGCTATTCAGGCTGGATTTCTATTCAAACCTGTAACTTCAAATCTGCGGCACATTTTGAGTTGAAAATTTTACTCAAGGCAAGTTTCCACCATGTCATTAAATCTGGATCCAGATTCTATATATATTTTTAAACCACAGCCTGATAGAGCACTTTGACATTTTTATAATTTTTTTTAAATGAAGGCATGAAGCTATCAACATGATCAATTTGTCACTGAAACTAGGCTGAGAGCAAGTTGTCATTTCTATATCCACCATCTGTCGTTGAATGTACTGACTATAAATGTGGTATTGATACTGACTGTTCATGCATTTTTCATATCACTTTTGATTTGATCTACAGTCCTGGACAAAAGTCAAGTTGCATGTACTCATATTTGTAAGAGCTAATAACTTAACTGCTAATTGACCAGTTGGAGTCATTAATAACTCATAATGATACTGAGCATCTGCACTTTATTTATGTTCTACCAAAATAAAATTTCATAGATTTCATAAATACGTATTGCTTGATAATGAAAATCAAATCAATTTCTAGTCGAACAAAATCTTTGTCACAAATTATAATCAAATTATAGACATATTGTTTTTGTTTTTTTAAGTTATATAAAAAAATACAAAGAAAAATTCTGCATATTCCTGCATTATGGTCTAACATTTTGAATTTAGTGTTTGTCATGGGTTCATTTAGCCTGCAGTTGTAGATCCTATTGATGGAGTCATCAGGGATGGTGTGGAAGGCTCTTTACTTTGGTCTTCATACTTCCTCCTCCTTTCTTCCCCAGATGTGCTTGATGATATTCATATCTGGAGACTGTGCTGCCCAAACCTGAAGAACCTTGATCTTCTTCACCCTAATGGAACCTGAGGTGTGGCGGGGATCTGCATCCTGCTGAAGAACCGAAGCCCTCTTGTAGTTAGGAATACAGAGGGAGAAAAGAATATCTTGATATTTGACACTGTCAGTGCTACTTTCCACTTCACAGATCTCTCTGGCACCTACTGGATGTGAACCCAAACCATAATATTTCCACCTTCAACTTTAACTGTTTTCTGTTTTGAAATTTCAGTTTGCTCACATATAAGAATCTCTAGTTGTTTGGAATTATTTTGAGTCATTCCTGATCTTTATTACATAATCAGGAGTCAAGATAGTAGATATTTTCAGTTTTGTGTACTTATGTGGTAAAACTTGTGTCCAGGACTGTATTCTTGAGTAACAAATTAGCCCAGTCTGGGTTTATATGAATGCTGAGATTATTATTATTCTTTTTATTTTTGTTATCTGCCTGGTGTCTTTCAGCCTGTTCTGTTTCAGCAGATGTCTACCGTCACTTTACTCACTCCTAAAGCTCTACTTTTGTTCTAATGCTTCTTTGCGTAGATACACTGGCATTACTGTAACTGTAGTGTTATTTTGTATTCATGCATTAATTCATTCATTTTACAAACCTTTGAATCCTGTGGAGGGTCACAGGGATGGAGGAGCCTATCCCAGATACCGACAGGGTCCACCCTAGATGTACTGGTAGTTCATCGCAGTGAAGGCAGATACAGGTGAACGAACATTCACTCTCACATTCACACCCACAGGAATCTATTAAAGCAGTGGATAACTTTCATCTCCATTTTTTTTTCAAATTTGTAAAACCTGAGTGATAGCCTTATTATCCCTATTCCATTAGCCTTTCCTTACTTACAAACCTAATTCACTTCCCTCAATTTCAAAGATGAATCCATCATAAACAAAGTCCACTTGTTTACACAACAAAGCGAAAAGTCACTCCGGCCTTTTTGGAAATTTTGGCATGAAGTGGATTATGGGAATGGGAATTGTCGCTGTCTCTTTGTGAGTGCTGAACCTAAATGTCACCTTTGCCTCCATCCACAGACTATATTCCTCCTTTAAAACAACCCTGGTGGACTGATTTGGCTCATTTTGTTGCAGAATCTGTGAGAAACCGCCTTCGATTGGTCGCCATTCCCACAATGCACTTCAGGACAAAATTTCCGAAAAGGTTCGAGTGATGTTTCGGTTTGTTATGTAAACAAGTGGACTGTGTTTACGACGAAATCAAAGTTGTTCACCGTGAGGGAAGTGATTTATGTGCATAAGTATGGAAAGACTAATGGATTAGTAATAATTAGGATTTTTTTTTGTTACAAATTTGAAAAAAATGGTGATGAAAGTCATACGCTGCCTTAAGGTGCATGTCTTTGGACGGTGGGAGGAAGCTGAAGAACCCATGCAGACACGGGCAGAACATGCAAACTCCACATAGAAAAGTGTCTTGTACTGGGATCAAACCCAGGACCTGCTAGCTTAACTGGACCACCCAACTGGTCAGAAATCCACCTCATATTTTCCCCAACACCTACTTTTACAGATTTTGCATTGGGTCACAAAAATAACAGTATTTTAAGTTTCAGTCCGTTTCCAAAATGTCTGAAATGTCATGTTCAAACTGTCTTTTGATAGGAGGAATATATGTACATGCATTATACTTTCAAATGTACAAAGCATCAGTAGAGCTTTACATTATATTGCACGCCTCAGCTTTCTTAAGATTTTAAATTCCTCTGTGGCCTCATTTACATATGACAAGATATGATTGTTTCACTGGGACTTATAACTTTCACAGAAAGGGCAACAGAAGGGCAACGAAAAGAGCATATATTTTGTTATTTTAGTGCACACAGTAGCCTTTTAAATCTATTTTCAGTTAAAAGAAAGTTTCTTTTGAAAAAGTGGGTCTACAAGACAGTTTGAAAACTTCCTGTGTGGGTGTCAACACTCTGTACAAAGCCTTCCCAAGCCCGAAGTCAGAAAACCAAGACAGCTTTAAAATTCCTCTGAAGTGATGGTAAACTATACACAGAACACACTTTTCACTCTCAAGTCATTTAATTTGATCTTCAGCTTTTTAAGTGATCAATGTTTTGGTATTTCACTTGCACACCTTTTAAATGAAGCTTTTGTAATTTGCTTGTAAATATCAGAAAAAAAGAGACTAAAGACCTAACACTTACAATTCTATAAGACCATTACTGCCATTTCTTGCTCTACTCCCACACATGCGTTACATTGACGTGTTCACATGTCATTACAATGTTCAGCGAGTACTGAATGAAGGAAAAGATTCAACTCCAAACTGGAACAACCATCCCTTTACACTTCCATATATGTAAAGACTGAGGCCTGGGCCCCTTTTCAGCATTTTATAAAAGAGATAATAGTCATGTGTCAACGTTACAAGAGTAAGCAATGGAAAGACATAAAAAAAATGGAAGATAGGCCTCATAAAACATTTCCTCTGGTGGATCTTATACATGTTCATACGAGGTCTGGTGTCTGTTTTGTGAGTGTGTTTCTGGAAAAGCATTGAACTTTGCTGCAGCTCTATAGCAACACTCTAAAATAAACTATTATATGATTCTATTACACAAGTTCTTAGATCACCGTAACTGCACTTTACAGTTACTCGTCAAAGAGTTTATCAAAGTATAATTGCAGAAAATGAAAAAAAAAAGGTTGTAAAAATGTTCATACTTAAATCAAAACAGTAGACTTCCTGTTGGTCCAATATGGGTTGAAGAGGCTTTTTTAATTTCTGGACCTTCCAAATTGTGAACATCCATAAAACCTAATGCAGGGGCTTAATGTTTTATATTTTCAAGCAGTCATTTTTGAACTATTATGATGCAGAAAGATCCAAGGCTCATAAAGTATAAAGCTTTTCATCACCTCTGATGCATGATCAATAAGAATCCTTATTTTCAAAACAGTCTATACACTTCTCAGTATCAGTAAAATAAGTGTCACTAATGCTGAAAAGTCTCTTCAAACCATTCTGCTGGTAAAAAAAATGACACCTTGGTCAGTAAGGTGATATATTATAGTAATTCCTATACTCATGACACTGAAATTGCACTGTGCTATTTAATCCTTAGACTAAATATTGTGTTTTTCTCACTCAGTCAAGTTGCAGTGAATGACAAATAAAACATGGGCGCAGACAGACAAATAGAACCCTACGTTCGCTGGGGGGAAAAATGACAATATCAGAAAATATTGAAAACAGAAAATCACACAAACCCTTGTGATTACAACAGCAAATGTTCAAAACTCATTTTAATAATTTGCCACAGGCTGTATTATGTTATATTAATCAGCGGAAGGGAATAACAAAACCTTTATTTACATAAATATTGCACCAATTCTTTCTTTAGGCTACTTTTTTTTTTTTCTGTTTTTGGACTGAAAACCTAAACAGTCAGAACCTGTTGTCAGAGAACCCCTGCAGGTACACCAGTCCTTTTTATGTAGGTGTATAATAACCATTAATCTGGTTTGTCCTCTTTTCCCCATCTCTCCTGTCCAAAGCAGCCTCCATTAGCCAAAAATGGGTCAGCTTTAATCCAAAGCCAAATTAATGGAAATGAAAACGCTTCCATTTGTGATTGATGCTGCTGTGTGTGTGAGCATGTGTGTGTGTTTCTTTGAGAGATGAAGTCGGTGAGCTGTCAGCATTAATTAGTTATGCAGGTGCCCTGTAATGAGTATATAAGAGTTTACAGGCATGTGTGTGTGTGTGTGTGTGTGTAAGTGCGCTTCCATACACTCAAGTTCAGAAACAGCCTCATCACGGAGACACATTTTATTCTGCCAATAGAACTACAAAGTCAAACCTATTATAATAATGTCTGCAAAATGAAAAGAAAAAAAAACACACTTCACACTTCAAAGCAAAGTGCTACAGCGGTACGGTGTCAACACTCTTAGTCTATTTATGAACCTCGATGGCTCTTGCATTCTCCCTCAAGGTATCTAGCTTTGCTGAATAACGGTGGAGAAGCCGTGTAAATGAGAAACAGCACATTCAACACGTCAGCAGCGTCAGCTTCTTCATAACGGAAAGAGCGGGACAGAAGTGGAGGAGTACGCAACAGCAGTGTCATAGCAGGATAGAAGTAAGTGGGGTTTGGCTGTGTATCACATTAGATAAAGGGTGCGTTCAGACCTACTTCGTTTGGTCAGTTTAAAACAGACCACAGTTCGTCCAGACTTTTTTTTTTTTTTTTAAAGGTGTGAGTACAAACATGCAAACTCTGATTGACTCGAACAAGCGGACTCTGGCTGGTTCACTTCTGGTGTGAATAGAACCAGCCTCGAGCTGAAACAAACCAAGGAACTATGCACCTTTTTGTGCTTGATGAGCCACCGTAGCCGAGCCTCATGGGTAGTCAGCGCTAATAGCTGCAGCCATGAGCTGTGGACAGACGTGGAGCAATGAAGAGATTGAACGTCTCATTGACATTTGCTCAGATACACATATTACGAAACTGGCTCCGAATGAACTGTTGTTGACTTTTAACATTAAGTAAGTTTGTGTCTCTACAGATAGAATACATAATCTGAAAATGATAACTGGACATAAGACCTCCATGTTTGTTTTCATTAACACCCATCATCTCTGAGTCACTCCGCCCCCGACTTTTCTGTCCAATGCGTAGTTCGTCACATGCTTCTGTTTACAAACGTTGGTTAACGAGCAAAAAGTGCAATGAGAATGTGATCCAACCAAAACAAAAAAACACAGAAGTCTACATTTGATGCCAGTGAATAAAAAGCCCATCTATAGGTTTAAATATATTGTATCACAGCATCATTTTAGGAAAGAAATACCATAATGCAACTACGTATTCATAATACAAAACTCCAACGTAGCTTCTGCAATCTAATATTTCAAGTTGAAAGTTCACACTGTCTGTCCCTGTTGATGACGTTAATACATCCATTAAAACACAATACTTCAACTTCCTGAACTCCACATGTAAAAACAATCCAATAGGCGTAGTATTGAGGTACGTAAGCAGAGACAAACTCATCAGGTTTATGCACTCTGCTGCAGTTCTACCCTACATAATGAAATCTGAAATGCTGCATTGTGGGTTTTGTATTTCTCAGTAATTTCCTCCTTTAGTGGGCGTGATGGGAGACTCATTAAGATATGGTGGCAATGGAGCATTTTCTTCAACACACTGTGGCAGGTGAGGAACAAATAATAATAATAATAATAATAATAATAATAATAATAAAAAATTTGCTTCATGCTTCAGTGCAGAATACACCAGCTTTTAATTTAGTTACTACTGCTTTGTGGTAAATGTGTGCAGTCTGTTTTAGAGTTTGGAGACTTTATGACACACAGAAACAAGACGACATGAAAGCTGGTTTGTGATTGTGGAGGACTCTATGTGTCTCATGAAATGCACATGATTTTAGAGTTTTTGCAGGTTTGTCATTATGGATCAGTCAATGGCTGAAATGTGAAGAAACACCTGCATCATGAGAAACTCTGAAACAAAACAAAGGAAAATTGCCTCCGGGTACAAAACTTTATGGGTGTATTTGCACCAGCATATCATTAATGCAACATCTTTTGTAAATAAGTCATTAAACACAGCAGATTGTGGGCATAAATGCTGCTCAATTAGTGAGTGCAATTCATTTTTGGAGGATGTGGGCAAAAATCACTGGCTCTGCAGCTTATTTATTTTCTTCCTGAAGGCCTTCATTACACTTATAAACACTAGGAACAACTTAACTTATACTCCAAGTTAGGTTATTGCATAGATTTGATGCAAATTTCCTTTACCGTCTTCCTCTATGTGCAGCCAGAGTAAAGGTACTATCCAAGAATCCCAAGATAGAATTATTTAATGAGGCATTTTTCACTTGTGGCTTTTAAAAGCATTCACCGTCAGCTTCTGTTGTTAGAGAGAGGCAGGGGGTCTTTCACCACTGACTTAGTAGGAAATGCTGAGCCAAGAACCTCTGAGCTGATTGTGGTTAAAGCTGCCCAGACCTTTGACCCCATTAGCTTCATGGGCCATGTTGCTGTTGAGATGACACATTATGAAGACAGATTCCAAATCCAAACTTATTGCATCAAAACAGATACATTTTAAGATAAGGTGACTTTTTTTTTTAGCAAAATATTATCAACAGCATCTAAAATCACTGCTATTTGTTAAAATACATGGGTTTTAGTGTTGAATTAATGTTGTAGAACGTGATAGTGTTCCCATGTTCACTACAAAGCCTCTGAAAGTCCAAAAAATTACACTGAAAACCAGAGAAACTGCATTTTACCAAAGTTATTTCAAAGGATTGATGGAATTCGAGGTTTGAAAGTTGGTAGCCGGTGGCTTTTTAGTTCTTTGAGGGTTAAGAGATGACGAATTAGTGAATAAATCACTAGTTTAATCAAATTAGTGGATAAAAAAGTGAATAAATACTTACTTGAATTAGCATATAATATTTAAAGCACGGTGATTAAATGGTACTGGCTCTGGGCATTTAACTTGAAATTCTTACACCTCTAACACTAAAAAAAAGAACAATACTTCTAAATGACACAATCTATAAGTCGGATAAAAATGCTAGTATTAAACTATATCAGCCGACTGATATATTGATTTTTTTTTTTTTCAATATCAGCCATTAGCTGTAATTTTTGGTTTTGAAAGCTGATATTTGATCAGGCACCTGTGTGGGCAGCAACATGAAGTTCAATAAATGACTCCTATGTGTACATGTACTAATATTTCATTTATATTGCTGCATACAAATCTTAATTATCTGAGAGTTTCAATTGTATTTTACAGTTACTGTGCTTTAAAAAAAAAATCTTCCTTAAATATCGGCCTCAAAAATCGGCCATATCAGTCGATCTCTAAAACATGCCATAAACTTTCGAGCTCGGTTGGATTCATTTCGAAAACAGACTCAAGAAAGCAGGGAATATATATGCACTTAATGTGTTTGTCGCAAACTGAACGACACGTTAGCCAAAGTGCGAGCAGAATCCCCAACTAACATATGCTTTCTGTTAATATGGCATTTAAAGCTGGAAAAGCTGGTGAAAAGAAAACTCCTTCCTGCAGAGTGTGCGTCATACTTTATGTGGGTCGATTGTTCCATCTTGGGTTTTTTTGTCCTCATATTTCCATCCAGAGGACCGACATGTTGTTTAGTGTCTTCCATCTTTATGGGATGGTTCTGCTTCCTGTCACTACCGGATCAACTGCACATTTGCGACTGTAACTCTATTTGAAGAGACGTTCAGAGTCATGGGTTAATTGTGTTAACATTTTGTAATCAGATTAATTATGATGGATTAATCCTTGTAAATTTCAAAATTCGTCATTTATTTATTATTAGCGGTTAATACCATCCTGTAGTTCTATGTGTTATGAAATAGTCATATATTAATTTAATAACTTTTTTATGATTTACAATCTACAGATAATACTGTAATCGGAACATGTTCAACAGCTGGTGAAAGTGCACATCGTAGGCCGTACTTTCCATGAAGTGTAGTTTATCAACCTAATCTTCACATTATTGTAAATCTGATGATTCTTAAGGATGAACCCTATTGAGCTTGATCCAGCATAACCTTTAATTCAATGTGTTGCTATTTGTAGCTCCTCGCCCTCCCAAAGCTGGCTTATTCACCAGCTCTAAATCCTCCTAAAGCACTGCTTACGTCTCCCTGTCTCCCAGTATCCCCATCATCTGATAAGCATGCGTGTTCTCACTACTTTGCTCTTTTGTCCTATATGTGGTGAATGGGAAGCTCGGTGATGAATGGAGGGAGGTTTAATTTGATTTATAACCACATTAAATAAAATGTACATCCTCCGTGTCATGACCTGTGTCGCAAACTGAGGTGAAATGCAATAAAACACGAAAGAAAAATACACAAACCAGGTGGAGCAGACTCTGAGTACATTTCATAATAAAACCAAGACACGAAGCAAAATAAAGAGCTGCGTTTGAGCCCGATAGTGACTTTCCTACGGCTCAAACTAAAGGTGCAAGAAAACGATTCCTGCTCCTTCAACGATTGTAAGAATGTATGGAAAGATAAGGAGAAGAAAGGTTAAAACAGGTGACTGATGATGAAGGAGGAAGAGTGTCCCCGGCTTCAGATACGACTACAGTAAGTGGAAAACAGTCCTGCTCCAATTAAAGCGTAAAGTGTGAAGGAGATTCTATGTTTATTGTGTGACTTTTCCTTTTGTTTTTTAATTCTGCTTCACATTTTAAAACTAGAATTAGTGTCTCACAGTTGTAACCAATCAAGTGTCAGTTTTACCTCCATGTTTTTCCAAACTTTCAGGCTATATAATAAACGAAGTAAAGGTATTTAAGGGCTTTCATAACTGATATTTAATAAATTATAGCTTTGACTTTACTAACATGTGATCCCAGTAAGTGAATTCTTGTGAGAAGCTTCCTGTCTGCTCTTTCAGACTCTTCTGACAGAGGAATACTGGTGGTGTGGTAGAAGCGTGTTTGCAGATCATGTCAAAAGAAAAGCATGACCTTTGTTTTTCATTATCTTTTATTTATTTATTATTTTACTATTTAATTATTCATGATGCTATTTTGTGCTCAGCTTCCACTCACCTCTGCCTTTTTGTGTAAACATCGGATGCACCTTTCCATCTTTTATTTACTTGTTAGAACTTTTCCCTTTAACTTCTCCAACCGTTATGAAATCGTACTCTGTTCTATATATTTTCTGTCAATATTCCAATTGTTTTTTTGGGGTTTTTTTCCACGCATGACCTGGAAACGGTTTGCAACGACTGACTTTGTGCATCGTTTCTTCCAGTTTACTTTAATAAAGAATAAACAAAGAATAAATAAATCAGTGAGGATGTGGTCCATGTGGCATTAAACCCACGTTCACACTCTGCTGTTGACACGAGCAGAAAACACTTTGTAGAGACTATCTCCTTGGACTCCTCGGCAAATACTGAGAGGTAAGAGGTAAGGTATGCAATGTATTTATGTGCAAGGGGACGTTCGCGAATTTCGAGACTGACAGTTCGGTTCAGGTGAAGGTTAGTGCCAGTAATGTAGAATATAGGTGTAAGAAAACTCAGTCCCAACCTGCCTGTTACAGTATTTCAATTGGTTTTTAATCATTGATGGGGTCGTCCCCCTGAGGATGAAATTCATTCAGCAGAAATAGGGATGTAACCCCCCCCCCCAAAAAAAAAAAAAAAATCACACCCTGCCCTGGATGTAACCATAGTATGTCGCATTTGCTGAGACTGAAAAAGATGCTGCTGGGTACCATGTGAGTTTTTATGATGATGAAAATTAGTATCACATTATCATGATATGTGTTAGTTTTCCCTGCATGATTATTACCATTCAGAAAAATCCCACACTTACTGTATATAAACTGATATTCAGACAAAGAAAGGAATGTGAAAAGACACAAAT
>JAPTYQ010000019.1:17576217-17588375 GCA_029814465.1 Ostorhinchus cyanosoma
AAGAAGGAGAAGAAGAAGAAGGAGGAGGAGGAGGAGGAGGAGAAGAAGAAGAAGGAAAAGAAGAAGAAGGAGAAGTAGAAGGAGAAGGAGAAGAAGAAGAAGGAGAAGAAGAAGAAGAAGAAGAAGGAGGAGGAGAAGAAGAAGGAGAAGAAGAAGGAGGAGGAGAAGAAGAAGGAGAAGAAGAAGAAGAAGAAGAAGAAGAAGGAGAAGGAGAAGAAGGAGGAGGAGAAGAAGAAGGAGAAGAAGAAGAAGAAGGAGAAGGAGAAGGAGAAGGAGAAGAAGGTTCCTTTAGGACATGAGGTCTCTGCCCTTTGACCAGTCTGTGTATACCAGTGTGAACTGGTCCAGAACGTCTGTATGCATGTGATCACAAACAGCAGATATTAAACAACAAGATCACGACCAACAAAATATGTAAAACCTCTGTAAACAACATCCTTTTCTTTTAAAGAACAACATTTTTTGCCACCACAAAACAAAAGACAAGTTTATCACACTCAGTCGAACCATAAATATTCAGCTTTTTCTCTTCAAAACAACTGAATTATTTACCTCAGTAACAGACGCTTTTTATATTATTTTACTTATTTCTTCCCAAGAAACCACTACAGTAAAAAAAGAAAATCCTTTAAAGATTTAATCAAGTTTTTTGTCCATCTTCTTACTGAAGAATTTAGTCCATTTGTTTGGCTCGTGGTTCGGAATTCCTGATTAGAATTACATATAAAAAATAAATAAATAATAATAATTTAAAAATAAAACAGCTCCACTATATAAAAGTGTTTCCTTTTATATCCCTTCATCTTTCATGATGCCTGCATGTTTTTTTAATCACCAACATACTCATGGGTGGATGTGCTGTATATGGCTGTATGAAAATGTGGGTTAGTGCCCAGACCTCATGCAGTGGCTTATGTGTGTGTGTGTGTGTGTGCGTGCGTGCGTGCGTGCATGTGTGTGTGCGCATGTGTGTAATTGCTACAGCTGTTCTGTCAGGGGAGAGAACCTTACAAGACTCCTGCTTGTGACAGAGGCGTTGGTACAGCAAGAAACATATGCTGCGTTTTTATCATAGCAGCGTCCTGACAAAACACACACACACACACACACACACACACACACACACCCTTCAGACAAAGTGGAATGACTGCATTTGCACACATTCTCTTAAAAGATGCTTCACATTCATGCACATACACACACACACACACACACACACACACACACACACACACACACACACACACACACACACACACACTAGCATGCTAAACCACACACTGCTTCATTTATCAGTGGTGCATTATTTATCAGTGGCAGCGTTGCTACTCCTCAAGGTATTTACAGCAGGGAATACATTAGCAGTGAAGAATGCAGGATGGGAAAAATGAATATTCCTCTGGATTAATATGCACATCACACAGCTCCTACTGGAATAATCAACCAAGCTGCACTGGTCCCACTGAACACAACTACAAAGGGCTTCACTACTACCCATTATACAGATGCTCTACAGGAATCTGGTGAAATCTGGCGTCATTCTCTCCAATCTGACCTAATCTAATCTTATTTTGGCATCTGGCAGTACCTGGTATCTTTCACCGGCATTTATTTATTTATTTTTTTACACGAAATTAATTAGCGTTTTGAGAGTGGAATCGTTTATAAAGACGGAAACGGCACATACTGTAAGACTTTGGGGGGAAATCTAATTAAATGCTATATAAGAAGTGGGCATCAGCAGCTGTGGTTTTGTGGGATGGAGTTTGGAATTTAGCCATTGAGAGTTTTGTAGAGTCTGAAGTGACTGTATTTGGACAAAAGGGTGGAGCTGGTGGAATCATGGGTGTATTAAGAGGATTTGATTTGCCCTAGTGGTCACCTAGAGTACTACAGCCAAAAAAAAAGAATCCCCTGTGGTCCAACTACCATTTTCTAAAAAACCTGAATAAAAACAAAAAAACAAAAAAACAAAACACCTTTAAACCAAACAATAAAAAGAAAAGACAATCTATAAACGGGTGATGTTCGATCTCCTTTCAGATCACACACAGAGTCAAATTTAGGTTGATCTGATACCGATACTTTGTACAAATACACTTAATGTCTGGGGGAAAAAAACCTCAAAACTTCATAAAGAAAACAAGCCATGACAATAATTATTGTTTAATTATTAAGAACTATTCTAAAAATGAAACCGTGCATATTAATTCACGTTACATGAAAACATGAGAATACCGAACATGTAGCACTTCAACAAAAGCATCCAACATCGACACTTTCCTTCATTCACAAGTTCTTGTTCAGGAACGATATCATATTTACTGTTTTCCCCTTTCATCTGTTCCTTTTTTTGCTCAGTACACACTTACCCAGGCGGAAGAAGAAATAGTTCCTACTAATCGCATATCATTTAGACCAGATCCCAATAGTTGAACCACTTTCCTGAGATACATGACCTCAAATGACCGAAGTATCAGAAGTATTGATATTTTGATTTGTGCATCAACTGTAGAGTGTAAAAATCTGGTATCAGAGGTATTGATATTTCACTACTATAAACCTGAATGTCTGAACTTCTGAGTGTGAAGAGAAAAAAAGGAAGCTCTCCCATACAAAAGAACTGTAGTAAACAGCAAATATTTAACAGAAGAGAATAACATTATTCAACCCCTTTAATTATCATTCAGAACTGAAACAAAGATGTAGAAACAAACCACCTTTGAAAACGTGACAAATTAACAAAAATCACAGAAGCAAATTACAAACAGAAGTGTATGCACCACACTGCAAAAGCCTGCACTGAGGAAGACCAGTCTGCAGATGAAGGAAGGAGGGAGTACTCGGAGTCGGGGGGGGGGGTAGTAGCAGTGAAGAGACGAGCACCGAAACCAAAGCACAAAGACAAACAATCCCATAAGACTGAACATGATGGGATGGAACCATCACAGGCCACAACAACATAGAAATCTAAAACTTTTTTAACTGTTGGAAAGAACTAGTCATTCTCAAACCCAGAATCCGATTCATGTGAACGAATTCAGTTCAATTTTATTTATATAGCCCCGTCATAATAAATCATAATGCATGATTACCTCAAGGCACTAACAAATTCAGGTCACAGCCTAAAAAATACTACACAGAGAGGAAATGCAAGAAATCCACCAGGACTGAACACAAGGTTAGAGCAGAGAGGATGTTTTTTTTTTTTTTTTTTTTTACAGAACAGATTTGAGCTCTGGGTACTGTAGGTGGCCATCTGTCTCAAACCAGCTGAGGTTAGTGGACATAGTAGAGAACACAACAAACAAACAAACAAACAGAACAACAAATAACAGGCAGTGGACAACACTAGCAAACAATGGGCAGGTTGGAAATCCAATGCTATGGCCAAAGCATTGAAAACACAAACTATTGTTGGAAATTGACAAGAATTCAGACTTATATCAATTACAGCCACTTGATTAAAATTAAGGATTTAACGGTTTTGTCTGTTTTCTGTTAGGCAAGGTAAGTTTATTTGTATAGCACTAATCATACACAGAGTAACTCAAAGTGCTTTACAAAAGGCATCACGGAAGAAAAGACATTTAAAATCACACAAAAAGAAAATTACACAGAGACATTAATTAAAGCCATACATTCTAATTAACATTAAAATGAAAAAAAGTGCATTCGAAAGAAAATTATTTACTCATAATCATATACTCATCACATATATACTCATATATCATCTGTTGTGAGCTTTGTAATAACTATTCCTCCAAATATAAAAAGAACTATAAATATCAAATTAGACATATAAAAATAAAAATAACCACATTTCTGTCTTGGTTTAATGTGAAGACAGTACAACTACATTATGAAAATATTTACATTTACAAACCATTCTTCTTTAAGCACCAGAGTCGTAATGTTAGGGCGAGCAACATAACTGACCGACAGCTTATGCAGAAGAAGAATTTTTTACTGCTCTGACCCAACTGATGATTGAATGATTTTTACACCACTGATTGTTAATATCTTCAGTGTAATTCATCCTACGGGCCAGATTGGACCCTTTGGCGGGCCAGATTTGGCCCCCGGGCCTTATGTTTGACACCTGTGGCCTAAAGGGTTAATACCAAGCAGACTAAGGAGAAAGATCCCAGTCTCATATTGTGAAGCAAATGTAATAGGATGTATAATGAACAGTGTTTGGGTCCTTCATTCAGTAAGAGTAAGATAATAGAGTTCCCTTTGCTTTGGTTGTAAATGAGAACAGACCGTCCACTGTGGAGGCGTAAAACCAACATAATAAGCTGTGTTTAAAAAAAAAAAAAAAAAAGGACTGCTCCCACGACAGTAAGTAAACCTGTAACATTTTCAAAAGGTAATGAATGATAAATAAATACGATATTTACGAGTCACAAGCGTAATGCCAGTTTTACATGTTGGAATTAAAGACTCTCATAGGCTATATAAAAGGATTTGGGAAGTAAGGATAATTTTAGTAAACATATGCAAGAAGGGACCTTATTAAAAGACATTTAAAGGAGAAGTCAGAAGAAGAGAATGCGACCAGAAATCACAAGGGGTGAAGGGAAAACAATCTGGAATCTGGAGGGAGTCACCAGAGGCAAATAGAAGCAGCATAATGAGATGTATTACAGATTATTATGAATAATGAAGGACTGTTTTAAATGACAGTGTTTAATGAGTGTGAGTATTCATGCTGTTATTGTGGATACAATTTTAATGATGAAACTTTTGATTCTCTCCAAGCATTAATGATTAATACAATACTAGTCTAATTATTCTAATCTACTGTTTACTAGTTTAGTCCAGCCTATATATACAATAAAAGACACATTTAAAGATTGAATTTATCAGATGAGTTTAAGATAATCGTGCTTTACAGATTAGCTGTTGTTGTTGTTGTTGTTGTTGATGACTACTACACACTGTATTTAAGTGTCAGTGTTTGGATCACAGAAACAGAGGGTTCATTTTAACCCATAAAGAGCCAGTGCTACTTTTGTACAGTTCCCAGTGAATTTTTTCCTCTATATTTAACATTTCTTAAGCGATTTATCTCCATTTGTTATAATATTATCTTCTGTATTTTGCATTTTATCAGTATAAATCAGGTATTTTCCTATTCATATTTAATTCACTGATCATGTAGATGTTTATAAAAACTGAGATTAAAGTTGAGAGTTAATATATCAAAAACAGAGAAAATTGTAGAAAAAGTGACTTTTTCAGTAAAATATATCATTACCTGACCATAAACCAAGCATTTCCATCCACTGTCATTGATCCAACAATGATCTGGAAGGTGACATTGTTTCCATGGTAACTACGGAGCCTCTGAATGTCCAAATGAGTCATGTCTGATGACCATGAAAAGATGACAAACTGTATTTAACACCAATTATTTACTTGTATTGATAGGATTAGTGGATTAAAGGGTATTAAACAGTTTAGATCAGTGGATGGTTTTGGTCACCGTGGCTATTTGGGTTTCTATGGGTTAATTACTCTGGTGTAACGCACAAATAAATAATAATGGATTAGATTTCTATAGCGCTTTTCAAGGCACCCAAAGCACTTTACATTATTGATCCATTATTCATTCACTCTCACATTCTCCCTCTGGTGGAGGTAAACTACATCTGTAGCCACAGTTGCCCTGGGGCAGACTGACGGAAGCATGGCTTCCAATTCATGCCTACGGCCCCTCCCACCACCACCGAACATTCATACGCATCCACACACCAGTGTGAGTGACACTGGAGGGAAGGAGGGTGAAGTGTCTTGCCCAAGGACACAACAGACAAACTGGGACAGAGCGGGATTCAAACCGCCAACCCTTTGGTCATTCGCTCTACCTCCTGAGCCATGGACGCCCAAATAAAGTTGAGCATATGAGTCTAATTCTACCCATAACTAGAATAACAAGAATCTGGCGATATGATACAAATCAGATAAGGAGTTGAATCAATGTCTGAAAGGGAGACATGAGGAGTTCAGGGACATTTGTAAAACAGAGAATCACAAGAAAAACTGATCCACAAGAGGGTTATTTTCAGTTTCTGTGCTGGTTTTACCTCTTGATAAAGGGCCACCTAACAAAAAGATCAATATCCATTTACGCAGATACAAAATGCAGAATATTTTTTGCCTTTTTCTTGCCAACATACACTTTTTTTCAAATGGGGAACTGAGAACCTGAAGTGCTCAGTGACAAAAGTGTAATTCCTAAGCCTGCATTCTTCTGTCACTTTTAAAAGATTGAGGCGGCAGGTTCTCAAGCTTCCTGTGAATCTAATTTCAAATACTTGAATAGAATAGATTCAGCTCTACCTGAAAGAAAATGGATGAGGTTTGGCAGAATGTGAGGACAGGTGGACTGAACACCTTCATGACTAACATGATTTGTACAAAAACACTATAACTGCATGTGGGGACATGGATGGGAAGGCTCCAAACAAAGTCTTCATCTACAAAATGCAGATTTTTACATATTTGTCAGTTTTTAATCTGCATTATTACCAGCATTGTGTGCTTCATTGCAGCTTATGTGTTTAATAATTATCTTTACAGCTCTAAAAACACATTTTGTAAGAGGCCAAAAGTATACCCCAAACATAATATACAGTAACCGGGGATAAAGCAGCGTAGGCCAGATTATACCCTGGCTATAGAACATGAGGTTTCAGGACTTTTATTATTTTAATATATAAAGAATGGTCAAATTAAGTGAACATTGTATCAGAATGCATAGTTTCTGATGTTCTTTTATTTTAATGTGTAAACACGACTGTTTTGATCTGTGTGGAAGTCTAATGTATATATATATATATATATATATATATTTTTTTTTTTTTTTTACTCAAGGGTTTTTCTGAAGTAATGAAAGTAATTTAAAGTTTTAAGACTTAAGTCAGTCTGCTTTCTCACTTTACATACCTGACAAAGCTGAACCCATATGAAATGTTATTGATAGTGTTATGTTAATATCACTCAATTCTACTGATATCATGGGGGTGTAATCTGATTTAGATTGCTTTAACCTCAGGTATTGTCCATGAGTCTGTTCGAATGTAAATATGTTCATGTTTGTGTTGAAGACCCAAATATCCACCATCAAACAAAACCATGTACTGACAGAAAATGTATCATACCTGTTGATCCACTTTTGTTGTATTAATAGATGTCAATAATTGGTGTAAAATACAGTTTGTCGTCTTTTCATGGTCATCAGATATGACCCATTTGGCTCCGTAGTTACCATGGAAACACCGTCATCTTTTACAACATTGATTCACGAGTAAAACCCATGGACTTTAATCAATGACAGCAGATGGACAGACTGGGTTTATAAAAGATTTGCTGAAAAAGTCAGTTTTTCTTCAGTTTTCTCTGTGTCTGATATAATAACCCTAACTTTAATCAGAACCTTTATGAACATCTACACGATCAGTTAATTAAATATCGGAAAATAGTGAGCAACCGATATGGAGTTTTTGGGGCCGATACAGATACCGATTTTTTTTTTTTTTAACATCAGCTTTAGTCAATGACTGTACAGGCTGTCGATTTTTTTTTCTCTGTTAAATAATAACAGATGTCAGAAAATGTTCTTCCTAATAAATACTACACCAAAAAAAATTTTTTTGTGTGTGTGGACAGCAGTATCTCCAAGAACACAGAGGTGCTGTGAACTTTGTCAGTAAATCATTGCAGGGAAAAAAAGAGCATATTGGCCAACGCAACAGGCCGATACCAATACAAGAAAAAAACTTAAATACCAGCTTGATATATTGGTCTGTCATTATAGAAAAATACATGATTTTGACTGAAAAGATGCAAAATACAGAGTATTTTTTGTATGTAAAGTATAGCGGATAATATAACAAATGGTGATAAATCATTTAAGAAAAGTAAAATGGAGAGAAAAATTCATTTGGGAACTGACACAAAAGGAGCACTGGGTCTTTATGGGTTAAGAACAAAATGAGTGATGTCCTGGATTTGTGTGGGCTTATTTACTGTCGGTCACGTAAACAAGATCACAGATTATGAGCGATTCTTCCACCTCAGGACCACTCAGGTAAATATTGGAACGCTTTTTTCAGAAGCCATATATCTTGTGAATGTTCTGATATTAAAATATTTTTTCAAGATCCACATATAGATCTGAACCTGACTGTATGATGCATGTGCTTCTCCCTGGATGCTGCTCTTGCTCCCGTATCATCACATTCTGCTGTGTGTTGGTGTGTATTCACAGCTTATTGTCCCCCTGTAGTGTACATGATCAGGTGATATAGGAAAAAACCTCAGTGGGAGGTGTTTATGGTAGACTTGAACACAGGAGACCAAGTGTGTGTGTCCTGTTTCTGGTTTATTGATGTGTTTTCTCTTTCCGTCTTATTTTAGCTGTTCTGTTGACCCTTTTTCCATAACCATAATCCTGGCCCTTTTTTTGGTTTTACAACCCTAACCAAGTTGTTTGATGTCTAAACCAAACCAAAATGTAATTAACGGCACCGTCTAGATGCCTTTCAGAGTACGTCATGTGTCGAACAATGATGCACTAAAGGTATACTGTCAAAATGTGACCCCAGAAAAAGAGTTTTTCCAACACAGTGTTCTCAGATTTTCATCTATCAATCCATTTGGGAACTACAATAAAAGTTGCACTGGGCCTTTATGGGTTAATTCAGTGTTAATTGAAGACTTTGGAAGCTGCTGACTAAAAAAATCACCAACTAACAAAATGACTTTAGGACCCAGAAAATGCAATGTGTGAATAAATATAAAGAGAGATTAAACTGTTAAATTATCATAAATTAGTAGCTGTTAATTGAAAAGTTGTCTAACTGTATATTTGCTTAAGTGAATAGCTTTGATAGCCATTTGATGAATTAATTTACAATGAATTACGGAGGTAATGCTAAATATAATATAGTCAGTAGAAGGCTTTAAGTAAATTTAGCTTATAATTTGTGGATGCAGGTTGGTTTTATATGAACTGAATTTGTGAGAGGCAGCATTTCTAAAGGCTATGACAGCTTAGACCAGATTTTCTTGTAATCAACTGAATGTTTGCCACCCAGCTATTAATGCATACTGGGTTTAACCTTTCATTCAGCTTATGGATGAGTCATACACAGCATGCACACAAGCTGAAAATGTTTGTGTTGGGTACTCGCAGTCATAACTGTGGTGTGTTGCTGAAGACTAATCAGTGAGGGTCACACTTTTGACTAGCGCCACAGGCTATCCATTACATCAGACACAACAGAAGCCGGTTGAATGTCACTGGCAATGAGGAACCAAATACACAAAAATAGCCAATCCTGTAGCCAGTTGGCAGGATGTATTTTATGTCCAGCATGAGTGTCAGAATATAAATCTCTGAACTCAGGTACTCGGAATAATTATGAACAAAACACTTCAGTCCGCAGCTAATTTTGCTACTTTGCACGTGTCAAGAACTGTCTCACATCATGAGAGGCCATTAACTACTGCAGTTCCTCTACCACATGCTCCACGCAAATGTTACAGCCAGACTGGGAAATGAGAGCCCAGAGATGTGCTGAGTAAGACTGGGCACATACAGGCCATGACACAGCAGGCCAACTACGGCAGCATCCTCCAAAATATGTGGGCAAAAGTTTTGAAGTGAACTGATTCCATTCAAAGGATGGAGAGTGTAATCAAAATGCTATGATCCTCATCTGAGGAAAACTACCAGCTACAGTACTGATGGCTGACTTTTGTGGATGTTCTGTCCTCTAAGTAACCCTGATTTCTGTAAATGTGAAATTGAAGATGAAACAGGAAAAATCAACAAAAGCAGAAATACTTTTTTTTTTTGTTTTTTTTTTTTAGCATTGTCCTTTGAGGCTGAAAAGTGAATCCAATGCTGAACTGTCAAAACCTGCAGTGAACTGAATGTCCACTAGGTATTGGTTCCTAAAAGGAGTTTGTTTTTATAGACCATGTTAACCCATAAAGGCCCAGTGCTACTTTTGTGTGTAAATTATCTAGATCTAACCTTTGTTAAGTGATGTATCACCATTTATTATAATATCTTAAGTGTTTTGCATTTTATCAATATAAATCAGGTATTTTCCTGTATTTATTTCACTGACCATATAGATGTTCATATAAGCTTTGATTAAAGTTGAGGTCTATTCTATCGAAAACAGAGAAAACTGCAAGAAAAGGGACTTTTTCAGTCAAATCTATCATTAACTGAACATAAACCAAGCATTTCCATCCACTATCATTGATCCAACTCCATGGGTTTTACTGGTGAACCAATGTTGGAGAAGATGACGGTGTTTCCATGGTAACTACGGAGCCTCTGAACGTCCACATGGGTCATATCTGATGACCATGAAAAGACGACAAACTGCATTTTACACCAATTATTTACATATATTGATAGGATTAGTGGATCAACAGGTATTAAACAGTTTAGATCAGTAGATGCTTTTGATCGGTGATGGATGTTTGGGTTTTTATGAGTTAAACTAAACATCTTCAGAACAGAAATAAACATGTTTACAGCTGGATAGAAGTACGTTTGGCCTCTGTAGTTCATTCCATCCTTTGTGAACAGCTGTACATCAAATATCCACTTAGACTATCCAAAACTGAAATATTATGCATAACTAAAGGAGCGGACGCTGTGATTGACAGTTGAGTACCGTCAGTGGTGCACTGTTTATTTACTGTTTATTAGCATTAGCTTGGCTGATGGGTCGGACATTCAGAGCTCTTGTTTATTGAATAGCACTCATCTTTCTATCTGGATAGATCAGCCATAATTGTGTTGAAGTAATTATATTAATGTGGATGTGGACAGGGGTCTGGATCAGCACTTATGATGGTCTAATGCTCTAAAAGTGGTGTAATGTTCTTTCATCTCAAATGTGTTTTCTTGTATTTTTATATATATTTCTTGTATTATTATTTTTTTTGGCACATATGGGTAAGGAATCAAATATGGTAACTTAATTATCCTTGATTTTTGACATAATAAAACATTTTAAAAGTCTTGTTATGTCCTGCAATAACACACTATGGTTGAGTATTTCTATGAGTGTCCTATAAAGGGTTAACGAGGCTGTCACAGGGTTCTTTCATGAAGTTTACTGGTGCATAAGAACTGCTGGAACTTACTTTGTTGCATTTGATGATGTTAGAGTTAACTAGCCTCAACTTTTATCGTCTGCCAGCTAGTCTGCTAATTAGCTAATGTAGGCATTATTAGTGCCTTTGTATGTCTCATGACTTTGACATTACGGTTATAAAACCTCATTACGAAACACTATTGCATTGGTAAGTAGCTGAAATTACTTGATTGCGTTTATTATTACACTGTGAGTTGATGTGGTCTATGTTTTCACTATGTTCTGCTTTCATTCATCAGTTTTCAACTCCACTCACAGTCAAATGTTTTCAGGAATGACACAAGTTTTGTTTCCTCAAAATGTGTTGCCTAACCTTAGTTTTTTTTTTGTTTTTTTTGTTTAAAATTTTCCATGTGTTCCTGAGGTTCAATGAAGTATAATATAGCTTTTATTTACAGGTTATTGACAAATAAATCATTTTTAATGAAAATGTGTGTCATTTCCTTCTGTCTTCACATTTGGTTGATCCAAACATTAAAAGTTAAAACTACCGCTGTGTCTGATAGTTGAAATTTATATTCTTTGAGATCATTTTTGTATTCTTGCGTGTATGGAAATATTTATATATGGTGTATTATATAGGTATATCTGTCATGCTTAACAGTTTTCGTCCAGTTTATTAGTACTTTGTAATCTAAGTGATGTTTTATTATGTTGGTCGTTTGTACAGGACTACAGATGGAAATGAGCTTCTCTGCTAAATCTGGTGCATGCATCTTGTTCTTTGCAACTAATGTCAATACACACTGTCCTGTAACTAAATAAATAAATACAAATTTTATATAAGATGCACCAAAGTCATTAGCACTAGTTCAACACTCTGGTATGTGGACTGTAGTTATTTGGTAAGTTGTTGCTCCATTAATATCTTTGGGCTAATAGAGCATTAACTTACAGGTCACACACTTCCATAGTCAGATTTTGAGATTATTTTAAATAAATGAAATATATACATGTACAGGG
>JAPTYQ010000019.1:17681244-17695866 GCA_029814465.1 Ostorhinchus cyanosoma
CTATCTATCTATCTATCTATCTATCTATCTATCTATCTATCTATCTATCTATCTATCTATCTATCTATCTATCATTTCAGATGTCCATATCAGAGTAACTATAGGTCAGGAGAAGTGATACATAATAGAATTTATTTTGGACATAAAATGTTTTATCGTATAAATTTCAAATAAAACATTCTGGGGGATGGTCATTTTATAATGTTCCAAATTTATTATAAATGTTCAATGTGTGCGCCGCTTGTGACGTGGCACATATCAAATTGATAGTGGTGTTCTTGCCACTCGCCGCAGCATGTGATGTGATAACATTCTCCAGAGCCTCAGTCATTCTCCTCTTCAGTTCCTCCACACATTTGGGAAGTGGTAGGATATAGACCAGACCTTTCACGTAACCCCACAGAAAGAAATCTCACGATGTTAGGTCAGGTGAGCATGGGGGCCATTTCAATAGCATTATCTCCATCATTAGCACATCCAAACTATCTTCCTGGCAGATTCTCGGTACGATAAGTTCACACACTAAGTATAAATGATGTAAAAAAAAAAAAAAAAAATTGGAGACACCCTGTAAACAACATAGAAAAAAAATCTTACATGTAGACTTAAAACAAGTATGTTCTGCTTGAAATAAGAATTTTAACATTCTATAATCCTCAGATATTTTCGAATTTTAAGACAACTTCTTAAGTGTATTTTTCTTACCATTTTACTTAAAACAGGAATACTTTTTAACCAGATAATGAGTTAAATATTCTTATTTTGTACAGGCCTGTTTTGCAGTGTAGTTGTCTTCAAAGCATCAATCTCTAATCTTTCTTTTTTTTTTTAGAATAAATTCGATTGCACTGCACATCCTCTCATCATTTCTCTCAATCAAAATATTTTTTTATATATTTGTGCCCTTCTGGAAGTGACTGATCAGCTGCCCCCCCCACCTGTCTTCCTTGTTCTCCTTCTGTGCTTTGCCCTGGAGGAACTTCACCCCAGTAGGACATCAGCTGTACTTACCCCCTGCACCTCTACTGACACCTTTTAAATAAAGTGCCTCTTATTCTTGGCTCACCCACTTTTTCTTTTTTAAAGAAAAAAAAAAACCTTAAAACTATTCCTGTTCCTCTCTCCTCCCACAAGGCCACATCCACACATCACACAAAAACACACATTCACATAAACTTTGGATTTGAATGTAGAATCGACATTTGTTATTTACACTTTAAGGAAACATATACAGCTACAAGGTGAGTGTCTAAACTGTTAGCCTCCATCTATCTGGCTATTTTTTTTTTAAGACTACATTTCCCATGACACCTTTTGCTTTCATGAGCAGGTCATTTGTAGGATTTTTTTTTTTTTTTTCTTTTACCAGAGCTGTTATTTATGTGTTTTAGCCTCTTTCATTGTCTGTTTAAACTTCACCTGTGACAAACAACATCATTTACAAGAGTTAAAGCTGATGAGACTCAAAAGGTGACCCAAAAAAACACATTTATTCAACCCAAACAGGTTGGGGCACATCATGAGTCCCTGCTGTGTTCTATTGTTGTGTGAACCACCTGTCCGTCGTACAGCTGCTCACCTGGGAATGATGGAGCTGTTAACTTCCTACTTCAACAAACAACATCCAACTGTGATCCATGAAAAGACATGAAATGGAGCTTTACTGTTTATCCACTATGAACTGTACAAAAGAAAATGGGATGTGGTGTTGTGTCAAATGTGATAGTAATTTGATAATTTACATATCTCATAAACCCACATTTATACACAACAGAACATAGAAAACATATCAAATTTAAACTGAGAAAATGCACCAATTTAAGAAAAAATTGGTGATTTTATTGTTATGACAATTACACATTTCTAAAAAGTCTTCATGTTTACCATCAATAACAGTCTGTAAATGCCTCCCAAACATCTGTCAGGGGACTTTGAACATGTTGGGTGAAAAAAACAACAACTTTAAAATAGATTTATTGTGTCATTTGTGGCTGATACATAACTGTTTGAGAGTCCTAAAACCAATTTTACTGTTTCTAAATGATGTCGACAAAAAAAAAGAGAGAGAGCTGATTGAGACTATATTTGACGTCCACATTTACATTTTTTGTCTCATACTTCATTTGCCCAAGACAGTACTGGTTCATGTCTCAATCTTAATGATTATAGGTTTTAAACGTTGTTTATACTTATTCACTCCAAGCATGATATTGGAATATATTAAATAATTTGTGCATTTACACTACATACCCATATTCACTTTACTCTCCGTAACCAGACTTCCCTTCATATTGGTATCTCCCAATCTTTGACTGATTCTTTTTTTTTTTTTTTGCACCAAAATGGGAGTTGCAGTCAACAATATATCTGACACTATGGTATGTTAATTTTGGCAACTTAGAGTGAAAATAGCAACTTTTGATATGCTGAAAATGTTGGCAATTTTTTATGTAGTTTTTCGTACCCTACGTAACCGAAAATTTTTAATGAAAAGGAAAATGGCTTAAATTGATAAATTTCTTTGCATGACCTCAGAGTACTAGAAATACCCTTTCCATCTATGTATTACAATGATATACCAGGTAAATGTAGGCTGACTTATTATAATCTAAAACAAGTGGTGCCAGGCACAACAAACCCCTCCCCTTGCAAACATTTTATCTCATTTGCCCGATCTCTTATCATTACGAACACGCATTTTTTGCGACCTTGACCTTTGACCTATATTCACCACAATTTAATGGGATCTATTCTGGACCACCTTGCACCTTTCCTGAAAATTTCATGGAAATTGGGCCAGTAGTTTTTGCACAAAGTTGCTGACAATCAGACAATACAGACAACACCCTCGCCTCACCTTTGGTAATAATTTTTTACCTACATAACTGCTTGACCATGCCCAATTGTGGAATTGTTGAGATTGTCATCCCACTCTTGCCTGATAAAAGAGCGTAGATGTGTTGTTCTATACTTTTTGGTTCACCATGTACCAGATGATTTCAGTTGGTGAAAGATCTGGTCTTCAAGTAGTTCAGGATTTGGACTCTTGTATTTGTAACAGATGCAGCTTATCCCTATCTGACTGAAGACATATGCAAGACAAGGACAAGGCAGGTTTATTCCTATAGCACTAGTCATATACAGGGCAATTCAAAGTGCTTTACAAAGGCATAGAAAATGCAAGTTCTTCCCTGAAAAAGACAACTGTATGAGAGCATAAATCACACTAAAGCTGGTATTTTTCAACTTAACACAACAACAACCTGGATGGTCCCACTCTGGTGTTTTTTCTTCATTACAAAACATAGTCTTTACACAACATTCCAGCTTTAGTGGTATTGGGACTTAGTCAAAGGTCACTGATCCTTGTCTTTTGGGGCCGGTATCCTACATGTTTTAGATGTTTCCCTCTTCCAGCACACCTGAAGGTCCTTATCAGGCTTCTGCAGAGCTTGATGATAGGCTTATCATCTGAATCAGGTGTGTTGGAAGAGGGATACATCTAAAACATGCAGGATAGTGGCCCTCGGGGACCAGGATTGGTGACCCCTGCTCTAAGTAAAGGCTCTGGGTAGAACTAAAGGAACCTAACAAAAAAAACACAAACAAAAGACTATATAAATACAGGCCAAAAAAGGGTTCTAGAAGGTGGCTTGGGTAGAAACCCTCACCACAGACTAAAATCTATCTAAAGCAGGTTTGTCAAACATAAAGCCAGAACTGGCCCACCAAAGGGTCTGTGGGGTGAATTTGCAAAGTGCAAAAATTACACTGAAAATATTAACAATCAAGGATATCATAATTATTTTAGTTCAGGTTCCACATCTTAAATAGGTCAGCCCATTAAAATACTGTCATAATGACCTATAATGACTTCTCCAGATGTTGCTTTTTGTTTTACTGTATTTTATTCTTAGGTTGTAGGTGTAAACATTTTCATTATGTCATTTTAATTATTTTCACTCTAAATCTTAGAGAAAATTTTGGATTTGACCTTATTTATAGGTTATTATGTTATTATTTTACTGGTCTGAGCCACTTGAGATCATATCAGGCTACATATGGCCCCTGAACTAAGATGAGTTTGACACCCCTGATCTAAAGGATGGACAAAAAAGTCATTGGACACAGAAAACCAAAGACTAAGCTTACATCAAATGAAAGGGGGGGGGGGTTGTATTTTTAAAGGCAATATTGAGATGAAAATGGAGATGCTGACTCCTCAGAGATCACAACCAAAGTGTCAGACAGCAGGTCTGAATGCACTGTTCAGTTTTTCTGGTGAAATCAGATTTTTTTGTGCGCTTGTTCATATTACACATTAAATGTGACTCCTATTAGTTTTAGTATGAACTGAATGTGACCCTGAAGTTACCCACATGCACAAAAGACGTCCTGATGTAATACGTGATCACGCAGGGATGTACTGTGCTTATGGAAGTAAATATGTTTTTCCCACCAGTCCTCCTCCTGGGATGCAGAATTGTGATGTTTGTCACATTTCAATGACATAAAATTCAGATAAATGTGGCCTGGCTGTTCAGACTGAAGTCACATTACAAAATATCAGATACGTATCAGATTTAGGACCACATATGAAAGTGGCCTAGATCGGATTTGAAAAAATTGGATTTGTGCTGTTCAAACTGTCTTTAACAGATCAGATACAGGTCATATAGGAGCAAAAAAAAAAGGATTTGGTCCCATTTGCCTCAGATATCCACAGTCACTCAGGACAATTACCCTCAGCTGTAGTGGACCCACAGGTTCATCCATTCACACCTGATCAAAAGAACCTGAAGGCAGGATCTGCCTGTAACAGGGCTGAAGATGATTGCAAATGTCCTCTTTAGTACACTGTTGCCCACAATGTGATTTATTCTTGATAGATTGAGTGTAACTGGGACTTAGTATGTGACCATTTCCCCTGGTCAAAGGTGACTAATGATGTGCATAAATATGAATTAAAAAAAATATTGTAACTTTATGGGTAACAGTGTATTACATTGAGTAAATTAAACCTGATTAAACTTTGTTTTGATATTATGTAGTGATGTTCTTTTTGATACTAAAGTTTAGCATTGATGTGACCATTTTAACTGCAGAATAATCAGATATTTTTCTTGCTGACTCTGTGATAATGCTGAAAAGTCAGCATGTAAACGAATGGAAAACAAAAAGCTGTCAAATCCAGGGGAGCTGCAGCTCACATCAGTCACGCAAAGTTTGTCAGTGGACTTGAAAAACTCTAATGTGAACTGGTTCAGATGTGTTGAGAACAAAAACTTAGACTCTGGTCCAGACTTTCAGGTGTGAAGAACCATTAAATGTTAGCACCTGGCTGCAAAGGCGAAGGAAGAGATGACTCATTCTAAATGCTCTGGTGTCCAACTTTAGTGCTGTCTTCAAGATGATGGAAGGGGAATATGAGCCCCACTGACTCACAGCCGTAAACACACTCCTGCATTGATCAACACTCGAGCTTCCCACACACTGTTTCTGCTGCTGCTGAGGCAGGACAGGTCTGATGGGACATTGACTGACATCATGAGAGGCTCTCGACACTTTAAAATAACCAACATGCTCTGCAAAATCTGTACCTATTTATAAGGGAGTGCAGGTTAA
Organism: Ostorhinchus cyanosoma; assembly: GCA_029814465.1. Classification (NCBI taxonomy): domain Eukaryota; kingdom Metazoa; phylum Chordata; class Actinopteri; order Kurtiformes; family Apogonidae; genus Ostorhinchus; species Ostorhinchus cyanosoma. Next base: position 17,686,870 of record JAPTYQ010000019.1, read on the forward strand.
GATGAAGGGTTGAATTTAAGACAGGAATAAAATGAATGAATGCATAAGAAAACACATGCTTAAATTAACCCATAAAGACCCAAACATCCAGCATTAACCAAAACCATCTACTGATCTAAACTGTTTAATACCTGTTGATCCACGAATCCTATCAATACATGTAAATATTTGGTGTAAACTAGTTCATCATCTTTTCACGGTCATCAGATATGACCCATTTGGACGTTCAGAGGCTCTGTAGTGAAATTACTATAGGCTTATAGACCACTGACCACGAATATATCTCATTACATTTAAGGAAAAGTGAGTCAAAGTTCACATTTTTAATGACTTTCTTAAAATATTTTTCTTCTTCCGTTTACTCGACAAAATTTTAAACGTCTATAAAAACATCAATTTTGTTTCAATTTCTTTCAAACTTGGCACATGTATAAAGACAATTCATATGGTGACATCAGCACATGCATAGACATGATGACATCAGCTGGATCGATGCTAAAATAAGCTAACATATGTGCAAGGGGCGGGGTTTGTTGTGCCTGGCACCACTTGTTGATTTTTGTTTGTTGAAAATCTCACATTTTCTTCAGTTTTCTCTATTATTGAAATAATAATCCTCAACTTTACTCTGAGCCTTTATGAGCATCTACATGAGCAGATAATTAAATACAGGGAAATACATAATTTCAACTGAAAGAACACAAAATACAGAAGATGATACGAAAATAAATGGTGATAAATCACTTAAGAAAGGTTAAATACACAGAAAATGTCATTTGGGAACTGCCACAAAAGTAAAACTGGGTCCTTATGGGTTAAAAAGGCCAAACAACTAGGGATTCATCAACTTACACATGAAAGGAGTGCATTTGTAAGTGAGCAGTTGCTGAAAATGAATGTAGTCTGAGTCCTTATTGTACAAAATGTACCAAGACAAACAAAAAAAGACACTTGCTGACACTGAAAAATGTATATTCAATATGTTACATTATTATTATTATTATTATTATTATTATTATTATTATTATTATTATTATTATTACCTTTATTTAACTAGGAAAAAAGCTCATTGAGATTAAAAATCCCTTTTTGAAGTGTCCTGGCCAAGACAGCAGCAGCAGAAGTTACACAAAGTAGAAATCACAGTCATACATCCACACTAAAAAAATATAGTTAAAAAGTATACATAAAAAACAAAAAAAGGCAGTACGAAAACCATACATGAAACACTATATACGTAACAACATACATATAAAACATCACCATTATTTCAAAGGTACTAAAAGCATAACAACACTGTTCCTTAAAAGCATCTCAAAGCAGAACCCGGTTCAATCAAATAGAAAAACATATACAGCCGCATTTATCATTTTTCCATTACTTTAAAATGACTGAATGTTTTAAGGGACCGGTTCCTTTAGTTTGATCTTCTTCTGTAGGTTGTTTGAGGCAGTGGGAGCAGAATATTTAAAATCTGTCTTTCCCAGTTCTGTCCTGACATTTGGAACTCCTTAAAAAGTCTATGTATTGTATTAAAAAATTAAATGATGTTCAGAATGCGTTTACATGCGTACAGTGTCCAGAAACGCCCATCAGAGCCTACTCGTCACTATTGTAGTTCAAGTACATTTCAGAGACTGTATTTTTTGACAGTTATTATTTTATAAGTGTCCATTTGTACACAAGCATCTGTACTTCAGTTGTTGTTTGGCTTGCTGGTATTACTCTGTTGGATTATGGGTAAATGCATCATACAGTGGCATGATTGTCATTCTCCTTCCATCCAGTATGTATGTGTTATTGCCTTGAAAGTCCCTCTCACTGTGTGTAATAACAACCTCCAAGATGCAACTACACTCTAAAAACAGTCAGTTTCTACAAGACAGTATCCTTTTTAGTGTAGTTTTATTTTATACTTAGTGTTTTTAAGACCACAGCAGGCGCACATTCCACTAAGAACTAGCCAAACAACTGTCATGGAAGTTTCCTAGCACTCTGGACAATGTGAAGCAAAAACACTAAAGTCATTAAATTGGAGTTACAGCAAGTCTATTTTTACTAGAGCTGTCAAACAGTTGAATTTTTTAATCAGATTAAACAAAGGGATGCTGTGAATTGATTTCGATTAATCACAATTAAATATCATTCATGTTTAATCTGTATTAATTGTGTTTCATTTTGCACGAGCAAACAGACTCAAGAAAGTTTTTTATGGTTGTATGTTTCGTGTTAATGTGGTATTTCATGTTGGAAGTGCTTCGGTGAAAACTCCTTCCTGTAGAGTATGTCTAATATTTTTTGTCGCTCCACTATTCCGTCTTGGGTTTTTTTGTCCTCATATTTCCATCCAGAGGCCAATGTACTGTTTAGCGTCTTCCATCTTTATGGGTTGGTTCTGCTGCCTGTCACTACCAGATCAACTGATCATTTGTTTGTTTATGTGCGACGCTAACTCTACTTGGACAAACTGACCAAAATGCATTAGCAGAGACATTCAGAATCATTCTGTACGGCAGATGAGTTAATTGCGTTTAGATTTGTAATCAAATAAATCATGATGATGGATTAATCTGCATTAATGCGTTAATTTTGACAGCCCTAATTTTTACATATGTAAAGATATAGTGAGACAGCAGACCACACTTCCAGAGTCCTGCTCACTGATGTACGGAAAAGAGCAGAAATACCAGGGTTTTTAAACAGTAGGTCATCACCATGAAAGGTCAATTGTCCTGCTGGTTTTACGTTGCTCTTACGCATGCATTTTCCTTTTACAGTATGGGCATATTGATCACAGCAGGTGGTATGTTAAAATGAGAATCTTAACATGCATCGTTGCAATTTCCTTGTCACAACCCAGATAACTTTCAACCAGAGCAATAGTATTGGATACAAGACTTATCTACAGTATGGACACGGTGCCAATGAAGTGTGAAAATAGGTCTGGATATGCAAGACCACTTCAGCTGAAGGACAAAATGTGGACTTTTGCTACTTTTGGACTCAAGTTACTCAATGACTCATCCTTTGTAACTTTTCCCATGAATGTCAAAGTTAAGGAGTTGTGTGATCTTTAAGGATGCAATGATTTCCATGAGTGAGAGCGAAGACTGTATAAGTACGTGTGTGTTTATGTTTTGTGTGTGTAAAGAGGAGGAAGCAGAGTCACCAACAGCACAGCCTCTGAATACAAATCTGCACCAACTCCCTGCTTCATTGGCTGCAATAACACCCCCCTCCTCCCCACTACATGCACCCACACACAAGCATTTGCAAAATGCTTTCTCTGATAATTAACTTTGGCCACATCTCCTCATCCTGTACACACACACACAAAATACACACATGCAACAGCACACACACTTGAGTCTTGATTCCACGGGGAATCCTTGGCAGTGATCAATGCTGAGAGCTTTCTTCGTTTCACTTCTCTGGTCACTGGTTATTACAGTGTAACAAATCTCATTTAATATGCACACTTCCACACATACACACCGACACACACACACACACACACACACATGCACCTATATATTTTTTTAGTTTTTTTTACCTTGCATGCAATACCACCCACTTACGCTGTGTGGGTTTCTTAATTTACACACGTCTGAAAGAATAAACCCACAGCTCATTTGGCCTCTCACACACACAAACACACACATGCCATAGTGAATAACTGCAGCCAGTGGATCAAAACGTCACTGCTAATTCAATTAATAAACATTTATTTGAAAAGGTTGTCTTCAGTTCCGCAATCAGTGAGTGTAACACTAGTGTTGCAGTGAAATATCCAGCAGTGCGATAAGTGCTTATTAAAGGAACAATCCTTGAATAAAAGGAGCAAGATTTGTCCTGGTTACAATACTGCAACAGAAAACATGATACAATCAAACAGATATCAGGTTTATATGCAGCTAAATTGTAAATTCTATTATGTTTTGGTTCCTCAAGAGGCAGAAGGCAGGAGGAAAATAAATACAAATCCACAGCTTCACGTAGGGTTAAAGATAGTATTGTTTTTACTATGAATGACTAAATTATGAATATTTTTTTATTAGTATCTTCCCTGCCAGCATGTCCATGTAGGCCCCAGAGGATTACATTTGAGCTGCACAGAAGGGTCCCATGTGGGTTTGTGTTCAGTTTCCATGGTGGCCCCACATGTGTTTGTCCATATTAGAATCAGAGATCTGAATAACTCATGTTATTTATTTTTCACACTCTTTATCCTGCGATATTGATCTTTCATGTCATTGGCAGTAGTTCATATGTTATTTACAGTACTTAAATTCTGTTTTACAAATATGTTAGTTTGCAATACTTGTATTTTTAATGTAACTAACTGTGCCTTTTACTATTTGTTGTTGTCTTACTGATAATTGTTGTCTGTCTGTAAATTCTTGCACTGAACCTGAGAGCTCTACCTCAGTTTCATTGTACTTTGTACAATGACAATAAAAAGATTCTGAGTCTGATTTTGATCCAGATATTGGAAAACACATGTGGGGCAACCATGGAAACAACAGACAAACCCACAACAGTAAGGATGTCATGACGACCTCTGAATGACCTTCTATATGACCCTTACTCATTATGGACACGTTAAGTTTACCCTTGCCGATAACCTTGTGTGGACATACATCTCATCCTTGTAACGGTGAAGACTCACCAATCTGACTGCCGATCATCACCAGAATAGGTAGCACAACTGATCAGTTGGCTCACACGCACACGGTCAGAAAAGTGTGAAGAACACACCAAATTGACTACCAACTAGAGCGTACGTTCTGCGCTTGCGCGAGACGTAAGACCGGAAATGACGGAACATATGTCCAGACCAAAACCCAGAGCTCACTGTTGTCAGTTATTGTTGTCAGCAGAGTGTTGAGTAGTTAAGAGGGGTTGTTGTTGTTGTTATACTCATTGAACGGATGACTAGAAGTAAGAAGCGTTGTCAGCTCTGGGGCTTCTTCTTATGGAAGAAGAAAGATGTTGCAGGCAAAAACTGAAGAGAAATTGCACTAACAATGCTAACAGTGCTAACAGTGCTAACAGTGTTGACTTCATGGAATGAATGAAGTCCATAGTTAACACTGACTGGCACTCATTCAGATACGATATGAGCAGTTAAAGGCCTATTATAGGAGACAACAATAGTGTGAAGTACCTTGGCACAGCTGGATTCACATGGAAACTTCTGCTTCACTGATTCACTAGTCAAGGGCTATCCCTCCACTAATCAGATTGGTCTGACTGAACAACTGGTAGTGGCCGATTACTCATGTTGAATGGGCTAAAAAGACTGACAGACAGCATTAACGAACATGGAACACACCAAACAGACTCGTGTCACCGACCTCGCCAGACTGCCCAATGATGTCCAACCGCCGAAAATCAGGTTGGTGTGTCTTCACTTTAAGCTGACGAGATGTAGGTTTACATGCAAGGTTACCTTATGTGCATGACAGGAATGATAAAAAGGCTTTTCCATTCTTTGTCAGATTTGGTTCTGCATTGTCAACTTCTGTCCTCAAAGCTTCAAATAAAGGCTTCCTCAAGTAAACCAGTGAGCTTTGTTCATCAACATGACACATTATAGGTGCTGCAGGAAAACAAGGGAGAGAGTTTTCTGTGTTTTCTTTTAGAAATGTGAAATTCACATTTCAACAGCCTACTGTATATCCAGCTAAAAAACACCATAGAACTCAAAACACACCTTCTGTTGTGCATAACATTTAATGTAATATTTCCTCTGTGTACATTGTTTATCCAGATGACTGTACAAATGACACCTGTTGCACTGTCCATCAGTCCCAGAAGAGGGATCCTTCCTGTGTCAATCCTCATGAGGTTCCTACCCTTTGTTTGTTACCCCACCCCTCCGAAGGGGATGCGAGGGTATTGTTTTGGGGGTTTTTTTGTTTGTTTGTTTGTCAGCAACTTTATACAAAAACTACTGGACCAATTTCCATGAAATTTTCAGGTGCGAGGTGGTCCAGATTAGATCCCATAAAATTTTGGTGAATGTAGGTCAAAGGTCAAGGTCACCAAAAATGTGTTTTCACAATGATAATAAGGCAAATCAGGTGAAACGTTTGCGAGGGGCAGGGTTTGTTGTGCCTCGATTCACTTGTTTATTATTTATTGTTTACTATGTCTATTTTGGAGAACTTTCCACACTGAGGTTTAAAGGAAACAGAATACTATAAACTGTAAAGATTATAAACCTCTTTCAAGTGATTTGTGATACTGGGAAACATAAATTAAACTGAACCTGGAACTAAAAGGGGCAGACATCAATCAAGAGTTGTTTCCATGGAGATGATGCATTGACAAGTCTATTTGCATTGATGTCAATGTTGAAAAAGTTAATGAAATGAAACCATTAAATATACAGCCCGAAAACAGTGATTATTTTTTTCTTAAAATGTGATTTTGTGTGTGTGTGTGTGTGTGTGTGTGTGTGTGTGTGTTTTCTTTCAAATACATTATATTAGCAACTCATGTACTCATATTTTGTCACTGTCGATGTTGAAAAAGTTAATGAAATGAAACCATTAAATATACAGATTTGTGACATAGGGAAATGTAAATTAAACTGAACCTGAAACTGAACGGAGCAGACATCAATCAAGAGTTGTTTCCATGGAGATCATGCATTGACAAGACTATTTGCATTGATGTAAATGTTGGAAAACTTAATGAAATGAAACCAAAGCCCAAAAACAGTGATTTTTTTTTAGGTGCTTTTTTCTTTTTGCGTGTGTGTGTGTGTGTTTTTTTTTTTTTACTACATTATAATAGCAACTCATGTACTCATATATAACCTCACATTTAGAATTAGTATTAGTACAGTTTCAGGGGCAGGATCTATATCTGCCATCCCACCTGCATGAGGTTGAAGGGGAACACTATGATGTGCACATTTTGTCCTAGTCTCACGTTTTTATGTCCATTGTTCAGGTCTTGTCTTGTCTCCCTGGTCTACAGGGTTCCTATACATTTCTACAAGTTAAATGTAAGACTTTTTAATACCTATTTAAGACTACGAACAGAATTTAATGCCCATTTAAGTCTACTTCATGACCATAATGGCAAAAAGTCAAAACTCCTAGAATTTAGGAAAATGTATTTATTTACTCCAATGCCTTGATTGTCACCATTCGAGTCATTTCTCACTGGGGGAGGCAAAGTTAGCAATAATGGGTCCCTAATTTCAATATAAATTGTCAGGTTGGAACGAGTGGAACTGAGTACACTGACTATTGTAGGTAATTCATTTATCAGACAGGGGTACTTGTTTGTTTATCTGCTTTACTAGTTTCAGTTACTCCCTGTAGCCTTTGTCAGAAGCGTCGCAATGATGTCTTGATAAATGAATTACCTACAATAATATATGGAAGACAGTATGAACCTTCAGCAGACTTGGGTCGACTAGTGTTCCTGTCTTTGCAGCTTGGGCACATTTAAACACAACACAGCCAACAAACTTATGGCAACATAACTTAAGACCTACCATATCAAATGTAACACCTTTTAAAGACTTTTTAGGTATTAAATGCAGATCGACTTTTTAAGAAGATTACGGATTTTGGCACCTCTTTTTGATTCTTTATTCTACTGTTTGGACTTGGTTCTCATTCCCTGCTTTGTTAACAAACTGCTTTTGATATTAGGTCTGAGTCGGGTGTCTCAACTCCAAACAAACACGAACCATTCCATTGTCTGTCACATCCAGATTTACTTTATTATATTCAGTTAACCCTTAAGCTAAAAAAAAAATTCTAATTATTTTTTCCTGTATGCTTATATATGTGTAACAGTTTTATCTGTATCATGTGCTTTACTGCTTTTTGTTGTTTTAGTATTTCTTGTGTTTGCAACAGCTGCATGGACTATTACATATCATATTTAGAGCTTCTTTATTTCATATCTTGCTGAGGACATATAATATAAAACTTTACTTAAGTACTCAACATGTTCTGGTGTACAAAATAACCAGAAGTGGTGATTGATGCCTCAACAGTTCCTTTTTGAATCTGTTTTACTTAAGCAAGCATTCAACATGCACAGATCATAAAATTCTCAGAAGGGAACAAAGCTATGTGTGTGTGTGTGTGTGTGTGTGTGTGTGTGCGTGTGTGTGTGTGGACAGTGTTTTACCGTTAAGTGGATGTTGGAGGGATGCCACAGGAATTATGTTGGGCCCATATCATCTGAGTCAGGTCATCTTAGTTCAGGTCTGTGTGACGCTAAGCTCTGGGTTTATTTCATCATTAGTCTACTGGGCAGCAGAGGGGCACTGAAGGGGATTATCACAGGACGGATGCAGGAATGTGGGTGAGAGTGGACGCTTCTAAAAATCCATGCTGTTTCTTTGGGTCAGGCTGGATTTACACTGTACACACACTTACTTTTATTCGCTGCAGGTTTTTTTTTTTTTTTTTTGGGATAATTGAGTGAAACAGTGGTGGAAACTGCCCACTCATGTCCTTCACAGGCTACTTCTTTGGTAAAAACACAGAATCTGCTTGATTGTTAAATATGAACACTTCCCAGAAAATGTGTTAAGTGGTTTCGAATTTGTTTATATAGTGTCAAATCATCACAACAGTTATCTCATGACACTTTACATATAGAACTGCTCTAAACCAGACTCTTAAGCCAATTTACAGAATCCTCCAGGCGTAAACACTTGGTGACAGTGGAGAGAAAAACCAGAAACATGAATCAGAAGGATGGGCTTGGGGTTAAAGACAGAGGGTTAAAGCATAGGTGTCAAACATACAGCTCATGGACCAAAACCAGGCCGCTAAAGGGTCTAATCCGGCCCGTGGGTTGAATTTGTGAAAGGCAAAAATTACACTGAGAATAATGTTAGAATCAGTTTAGTTGGGGTCCCACATACGGAACTAGAAAAGTGCTTAGATAGATAGATAGATAGATAGATAGATAGATAGATAGATAGATAGATAGATAGATAGATAGATAGATAGA
>JAPTYQ010000019.1:17708688-17720387 GCA_029814465.1 Ostorhinchus cyanosoma
CCTGATTCAAATGATCAGCCTATCATCAAGCTCTGCAGAAGGCTGATAATGACCGTCAGGTGTGCTGGAGGAGGGAACCCTCTAAAACATGCAGGATAGGGGTACTCGAGGACCAGGGTTGGGAACCACTGTTCTACAGGATTGATTCATCGGTAAAACCAATGAAGTTTGACAAGTGGCAGTGGCACACTTAGTTAGTGTTCAGTTGTTGATATCTTTGCTGAAAAAGTCATTTTTTTCTTCAGTTTTCCCTGTTTCTGATATAATAAACTCAAAATTAATCTGAGCTTTTTTAAACATCAACATAATCAGTAAATTAAATATAGGAAAACGCATGATTTTCACTGAAGAACTGCAAAATACACAAGGTAACATTATGATAAATGATGATAAATCACTTATATAAAAATAAACTAAAAATAAGTTCTCATATCTCACTGAAAAGTTACTCTTTAGGTGATTTTGTCAGGTTTTAAGTGTGATGAGATACAGTATTTTGACTAGAAATGAGAAAAATACACTTGGTAAGATTTAGATTTTTGTAGTGTGATGGTCATTTGAAGTTGAATTTTTCAAGAAATACAAGTAAAATGTGTAGAAATAATTACACGATGACATAATAAATATGCACATAATGCAAACAGCCTTAAGCTGATTCCTATTCCTCTGCAGCTGAATGCCCAACACATGGCCTTAAAACCAACATTCAACATCTTTTCTACAGTCTATAGTATAAGCATACTAGATTTCTCTGTTGAGGGCTATATATTGTTCAGTTCAGTGTTAAAGTGAGTCTAAAAAAATCACTTGGGCTGAGCTCAGATGGCTTTACCTCCCACTACATTTCTGATTTGTGATGCATGAAAACATTACAGAGAGAAAAAAACCTAAACAAAACACCACAGCGGTGCATTAGCAGTGGTATTGCCAAGTCACGGAACACAAAAAAGGTCATGTAAACTGAGATTACAAGCATCAGAACTTCAACATTTGCTGCAGTGAACCGAGAACCAAAAAAAAAAAAAAACACTGCTCAGGGTCTTAAACGGTGCAGAAATGACACTGTGTTCAATGCTTTAAAATGAATATGCTGCATCTCACTTATCACACGTTTGTACTCAGTGTTGGCCAGTCCCACCACAGCTTCTGCTTCCAGATATTCTGGGCCAGACTGGAATTGGCAGCGTTCAGGTCAGCAGCTCCTGCTTTTAACTGTTGGGCTCTTATCCATGCTGTTTTATGCTAATGGGCTAACGATGCTGATTATAACATTTTATACAATAATGGCCTGAAAAGGAGAAGTGAGTTTCCATTGTTAATTCTATAAGAGACACTTTTCAGTCGATAGGGTATGAAAAAAATCTCTTCTTCTGGTGTTGATCATCCTCCTCCACTTGCCTTTTCTTTTAATAGCGTAATTCATTTATTTATGAATTGACAAGTTATGAATATTTCCACTTCAGAGTTGATGGCTAAATCTACAAAACAAACTATAATGCCTTAGTGACAATATCTTGCACAAATATTTTAATCAACAATACTAAAGGCCTTAAATGATGTTGAAAATAATGTCAAGTTTTGTAACCGTAGTTTTGTCTTCAGCTTGATGGTTTAAACCAAAATAGACACGCATTAATATATAGACATATGAAAAATAAATCAACCCCTTAGCCTGTACATGATATGTCACCAATAAGCTATTAATTAAAAATCTACATATATGAATTACAAATTACTGTGCCTTATATATGACAGTGTTTAGAGCTGCAATGAGAGGAAAAACTCATTCTATATTTTGAGAATAAAGCCATACTGTTGTGAGGTTTTGTATAAAGTCATGTGCGATACTGGAATATAACAGTTGGTTCAAGTCGTGCATCTGGGCTGGTGGAATTTTGACAGCTCTTGTAAAATTGAATCTTTTTCATCATATTAATATCACTTATATAAATCGTTTTGTTGTTTGGTTTTAATGTTATATTTTAAAACAAACTTATTCTAAAAATATCATGGGTTATGTATGACTAATGCATTTCTATTCTGTTTCGATAGTATTATCTCTGTAATATGATCCCAGTCTCATTATATTATTAGAAAAAGTTAAGGATTATGATTTTGCTCTTCCCTCAATTGTACTTATAAAATACAACATCTATCAATCAATTAATTAATTAATTACTGATACAGATGAATAGTTGGAAATGATTTGATAATTTGATTTTTATTTGATACATATTTACTTGGAATTAGTGATTAAAGCAGTAACACAGATGAATGAAAAAATAGCAAGTTAAACATGAAGATTTTAGGATTGTCCATTAGTACAATAATCTTTGATAAAATGACAGCAGTGCCTCAGCAGATATCCACAAGCTGGAAGGTGATGGTTCAATCCCTGACCTCTGTCAACATGCCGAAGTGTCCTTGAGCAAGACACTGAACCCAGAGAAGCTCCCACTGGCTGTTTCAATGGAGTGTGAATGTGTTGTAAATGCTTTGAGACTCATCAAAGTAAATAGATATTATACAAGAGCTAGTCCGCTGATCACTGAAAATCTGCATAACGTACAGCAACATTAATTCTATATAATTGAATAAATAACGAACATAATCGATCATTGCAGTTCTCATCAGTTCTTTTTATATGATTGACTTTGTTGAAATTACACATGCACACATAGTTCTAATGGTTTCTAATGAAATAATTGTAAAACCTGCACTGCAACTCACAATTGAAATTGTTTTGATTGATTTAATATTAAATTCTTACTTTTAATCAAGACTGCTTTTAGCTTTTGTTTTTAACTGTCTCTCATTCTTGTTTTAATTTCTTTCTTCATTTTGATCTTTTCTGCAGTTTCCTTTTGTTTAATGTTTTATTCTCTTTGATTTTTAATGTAATTTTAGATGCTTCTATGCCTTTGTAAAGCATTTTGAATTGCCTTGTGTATGAATGGTGCTGTACAAATACATTTTTCTTGCCTTGCCTATTTTACTGGTGTCTCTGTTGTCATATAATCACCTGTGGATTCACTCAGGTTTTATGAACATTTGCATAATCATGATTAAACATAGGAAAATACATAGATTTTCACCCCAAAAACATATCACAATGCAGAGAATAACGTTATGGTGAATTGCATTGAATCACTGAGATGTTAGATGCAAAGAAAAAATCCTTCTAAAGTCAGCACAAAAACAGTTGTATGTTTTTAAGGAAAAATAAAGAAGCGCTACTACAAACTGAATGTTTAAAATATGGTCAGACCTTATTTAATACGTTCTGTCTCAGACACTCTTTCAACATGTTCCTGCAGACTTTGGTCATTTGATCCTTCACTACAAAGGAAACCATTGTCTCTATGATAAAGCACATCCATGGCAACCAAGTCCTTATTGAAATCACCACTGCACTGTAATGCTCTGACTTCCCAAAACTTCACAAACAGCTCAGCCATTACATTTTATATTCAGATTCAAAACAGCAATAACCTCCTCAAACGTGCATCTCCACTTCCACCGGGACATGACACAAAAATACTTATTCTAGAACTGGCTTACAAAAAATAACTTTAGTCAGAGATAGTATTTACACACAGAAACTAAAATTTAGAATAAGTCCTTATATTCCCAAAGACCAGTAACCACTATAACACACACTAATCGCTTTTCCATTGACTCTCAAATCATGCAAATAGAACTTGCACATAAAAATTAACCTAAGGGGAAAAACGACAATTTTGCTAAAAGTCTTGTTTTTCGATTAAAAATTTTTGCACTGGCAAGAGGTGGGTTTTTTGGACATAGTGGAAATGGTATATCACGCAAAACTGCAATGGAAAGACCACAACTAGAGTCGTGTATAAAAAAAAAAAAAAAAAAAACAGATGTTGAGATACATTACAACAAGCATAGAAGAGTTTATAAGAAACGTGGTGCAGTATATGTGAACACACCAGGAAACAAAATATTTTTTTTTAATTTAGTATGAGAAAGAGGGGTAATATATAAAAATGATAATGAATATATCTGTAAATCAACTTGATATTTATGTTCGTTGTCATGTTTATGGAATGACTTCTTGTGTCATCTTGTGATGATAAGTAAACAAATCATCGCATTTGTGATTTAATGAAAAACCGACATTACGCACATTTTGGTTGGGCATTATAGTAGCACTCTATAACAACTTGTGGAGTGGTGGGGGGGGTCGGGTGCAATAAAGTCCCTTATGGTAACATGATTTCATAAATTGTTGTCCACAAAACTAATTTTTCCACAATTTCTTTAAAAAACAAAGAAAATTCTTAAGTACCGGGAAGTATGTTAAAATAGCCTTAGTTTGTGGTAATTTCATCTGAAACAAATAACCTTAATTTTTTTTTTTTTAAATGTTATTTTACAATCCTTTTTTTTTTGTAACACAATTTCAAGCCTGTTAGCAATAGTGTTGAATTTTCAAACTTCTATAATCAAGTTGTCTTTATATTAAAGTGAAAAAGGGTTTCTGATGTGAAGAATATTAGCTATTACAACAATTATGACTATTAAAATGTAAAGAATAGTTTTTATCAAAATATCCACGGGTTGAAAATGTGGTGAAAAACAAGTTCCAAGGGACGTGTGTCATTGTACAATTGCAGTCTTTTCAATCGGTTGTAACTTTTTTTCTGCTTGTGATCTTGTAAAATGGAAACTGGAAGTAGCCCAATAAGCTAACAAATGAGTGAATATAGAATAGTAAAAGAGAAACAGATTTTTTTCATAGACGTACATCTTCCCTTGACCTGACCCAATGGTTAACCCATAAAGACCCAAACAACCACTGACGACTGAAACCATCTACTGATTGAAAATTGTTTATTACCTGTCGATCCACTAATCCTGTCAATACATCATTTGTCATCTTTTCATAGTCATCAGATATGACCCATTTGGACATTCAGAGGCTCCGAAGTTACCATGGAAACACTGTCTAATGGAGTTGGGTCAATGACAGTGGGTGGAGACACTTGGTATATGTTAAGTTAGTGATATATTTTGCTGAAAAAGTCACTTTTTCGTTAGTTTTCTCTGTTTCTGATATAATAACTCTCAACTTTAATCTGAGTTTTTATGAACATCTACATGATGAGTGAATTAAATACAAGAAAATACCTAGCTTTTACTGTAAAAACACAAAATACAGAGGATAATATTATAGTAAATGGTGAGAAATCACTTAAGAAAGTTTAAATATAAAAGTTGACTCACCATCTGAGATTACAAGAGGCACAGTTTGAAAAAAATGGGGAAAATGGACTTTATTCAGAACCCAAAACTGTGACACAAAGGAAAAAAGCAATAACCGAAAAAGCAAAGAATGGATGGACAATAAATAATGTGACTTCCAGTGTTGTTGTTATTGTTGCTTATAAATGTTGAAAATATCAATAAAAATTTAAATAATAGAAAAGTTAAATATAAAGGGAAAAACATATTTTGGAACCGCCACATAAGTTGCACTGGGTCTTCATGGGTTAATAGTGTCTTTACCAGCTAATCATATCTACGTCCTCTATAATGGTTGTCTTACTGTGTAGTAGTAAAAATGGATGGACTATTATTTATGTGACTCCCAAACAGTGTTGTAGTTATTGTCGTTTTTAAATGTTGAAAAAATCTATTAAAAATGTAAGTAATAATAAAAAAAAAAGTTAAATATAAAGAAAAAAATATTTTGGAACTGTCACATAAGTTGTACTGGGTCTTTATGGGTTAATACCAGCCAATCACATCTACATCCTCTATAATGGTTGTCTTATTGTGTAGTAGTACCTGTTACTTTTGAACAGCTTCACTGCAAAAACCAAAAATCTTACCAAGTGTATTTTTATCATTTCTAGTCCAGATATCTAATCACAGTTAAATTAAGACATTCACCTGAAGAGTAACTTTTCAGTGAGATCTAATGAACTTATTTTTAGACAATAGATCTTGAAAATCTTATTTCAAGAAATCTTACCAAGATCATTTTCACTTGTTCCATTGGCAGATTTTATTTGCTTGAATTAAGAAAAAGAAAAAACTTGAATCAAACAACAAAATTCTAGCAATGGAACAAGTGAAAATTATCTTGGTAAGATTTCGTGGAATTAAATTTTCAAGATCGTCTAAAAATCAGTTCTTTTATCTCAGCGAAAAGTTACTCTTTGGGTGATTATGTCTTATTCTAAGTACGGTGAGATATTTGGACTAGAAATGACAAAAATAAACTTGGTAAGATTTAGATTTTATCCAGTGTTCTTTTCATTTTGTTCATATCTTTCGGTTCCACTACCTTCATATAACCTCCATACAACTCCAAAGCCCAAAACACTAAAGTGATTGAAAGTGCTGATTCGTGGGTAGGATTCAGCACCACGGACAGCGCCGCAGTGGAGTCCAACCGGTAACCGAGTGCGTGCGTCTCTGTCCGAGGGCGCGTGCTCCCTGCAGGCACGTGCTCGCACTGAGCAGCCGCGTAGGCGTGTGCACGTGAACGACACACACAAACACACACAAACACATACACCGAGAGAGTGAGAGACTCCCTGTGATGTAGTTCCCATTCACAGCAGGCGCAGACAGCGGAGTCATGTCCTCAAAACAACCCACTAACCTGAAGCTGGACTGGAACCGCCAAGATTTAACTGATATCCATGTTGGAGTTGCGCGTGTCAGTCCCACGCGCCTGTCAACGGTGACCAAGAGGAAAATGTAGGAGGAAAAGCAGCTCCGTGTGAGTGTATTCCCTTTTCGGTTATCCGGTTAGTCTCCGCCAAACAGTCCCACACGCGTCATGCTCCCGGGTACAGTTGAAGGGCTGAGCCGCTGGAAACCCCCTCTTCCGTCCGTCCGTCCGCTCCTTAAAGTTTTAACAGCTATCACTCCCTCTGCTCCTCGCGCACTGCCGCTCGTGTTCGTGCTCGGACTATCAACAGCACAAACCAGCAGAGGGGACCGACACACAGCGGCCGGTTCGAGTCCCGGTGGTGTTAGCGCAGGGTGTACGGGTCCTCCAAACTCCAGAGGTCCTATATCCGGCTCAATTATTCATTTAAGTTTTGTTTTTGTTTTTTTTTAAATATATAATACACCTTTTCCTGAACTGGCTCCTTTCAGTTCAGACTCACACTGGAAAAAATCTAAATCTTACCAAGTCTTTTCAAGTCAAAATATCTCATCACACTTGAAATCAGACATAATCACCTAAAGAGTAACTTTTCAGTGAGATATAAGAACTTATTTTTAGACATTAGATCTTGAGAAAGTTAAAATTTTCTTTACACTTAACCTTTATGATTAATCGCCATTTATTATTAGTTTGGGTTTTTTTTTGTAAAAATCTGGTTTTGTTCTGTATTTGATTTACTGACCATGAAGATGTTCATAAAACCTCAGAGCAAATGTAACCTTTTTTTTTACACTTTCATTTTATTTAATTTTCTTTTATGCAACGTGTACAACCAAACAATATAAAGACATAATAATAAGCAAGGCAAGATTTTTTTATTTGCTTAATTCAAGCACAAAAATCTGCCAATGGAACAAGTAAAAATTATCTTGGTAAGATTTCTTGAAATAAGATTTTCCAGATCTATTGTCTAAAAATAAGTTCCTATATCTCACTGAAAACTTATTCTTTAGATGATTGTCTTATTTTAAGTGTGATCAAATATTTTGACTAGAAATGAGAAAAATACACTATACAACAGTTCAGTAAACCCACCATTTCACACCATATGCATGTGCAACCCCAAGGTAAATACGAAAATATTAGATTTTAATTCCATATTCATATAAGGGCCAAATTTCTTGTTTTTCTTTAGATTTCACTTGTTTGTTGCATGTTGCTGATGTTAC
The DNA here is from genome assembly GCA_029814465.1 of Ostorhinchus cyanosoma. NCBI lineage: Eukaryota > Metazoa > Chordata > Actinopteri > Kurtiformes > Apogonidae > Ostorhinchus > Ostorhinchus cyanosoma. The sequence goes on from JAPTYQ010000019.1 coordinate 17,716,573, forward strand.
ATTGGGAAAAAATCTAAATATTACTAAGTGTATTTTTCTCATTTCTAGTCCAAATATTTCATCACACTTAAAATAAGACAGAATCACCTAAAGAGTAACTTTTCAGTGAGAAAGAACAGATTTTTAGATAACATATCTTGAACATCTTATTTCAAGAAATCTTACCAAGATAATTTTCACTTGTTCCATCTGCAGATTTTTTTTTTTTGCTTAATTCAAGATTATTTTTGCTCAATTCAAATAAAAAAAATCTACCAATGACACAAGTAAAAATGATCTTGGTAAGATTTCTTGATTTGATTTCTTGAAATAAGATTTTCCAGATCTATTGTCTAAAAATCAGTTCTTATATCTCACTGAAAAGTTCCTCCTTTGGTGATTATGTCTTATTTTAAGTGTGATGAGATATTTGGACTAGAAATGAGAATGAGAAAGAAAAATAAAACACTTGGTAAGATTTTGATTTTTGCAGTGCTGCCAAAAGCTCCTCCACTGTGTGCGTCTCTTTCCTCCAGAGCCAATTAATCACCAGTCTCTCATTTGACCTGCTCATAATAGAACAGTGTTAGGTTACACTGCCCCATTACATTTCATTCAAGAAACTGGCATTCGTGTCTAAAAATAGCACTTTATTTATTATATTCTAATGAAAATATTATCCACCAGTGAGGCTGATGTGACTGCCAAAGTAAGAATGGATATACCATTTATATGCTAATTAGTCCAAACACTGAACTCAGTCCTTATTAATATTAGCTCTATTTAGGTAACTATTTTAAAATGTTCCATGTGTAAGGGCTTCATTGATATAAGGGTCACTACTGTTATCAACGTGAATCATTTTGGCCTCATACCTGCACTGGAAAAAAAATCAAACTCTTACAAAGTGTAATTTTCTCATTTCTAGTCCAAATAGCTCATCACACTTAGAATAAGACATAATCACCTAAAGAGAAACTTTTCAGTGAGACAGAAGAGCTTATTTTTAGACAATAGATCTGGAAAATCATATTTCAAGAAATCTTACCAAGATCATTTTCATTTGTTCCATTGGCAGATTGTTTTGCTTAATTCAAGCAAAACATATCTTGTATTATTCTTATTATTATTATTATTATTATTATTATTATTATTATTATTTCACTTGTTTTTGAGGGGCATTTTTTTCCAGTGTGTGGGAAATACCACAACTAGTACGTCAGTCAAATGTGTCAGTCATCCTTGCAGCATACTATGTTAATGCAGGTCTGTTAATTAATAACAACCTATAACTAATGACTTTATAGTCAAGGAAACCTGATAAGTAGACACTAGTGGCTTTTCCATTAGATATAGGCACAAAACTGTAACGATATTTACTAAATGTCAAAAAAACAGAAGTGCGTATTGATGGTTTTTCCGTTAAATCACGAATGCGATGATTTTTTTTTTTTTTTTTTTATCAATTTATTTATGACTCAGCTTCCTGGTGTGTCCACACATACCCAACCATGTTTCATTTATAACTCTTCTACTTCCCTTGTTGTAACATCCATCAACATCCGTTCTTTTTAATTCACTTGACTCTAGTTGTGGAAAAAGGTCTTTCCATTATAATTTTGTGTGATATACCAATTTCACTATGTCTGAAAAATCACCTTTTACCAGTGCAAAAACTTTTCACAGAAAAATATGAGTTTTGTTGAAATTGTCCTTTTACCATCAGGCAATTTTTTATGTGCAAGCTCTAGCCACAAAATTTGAGGGTCAAAGGAAAAGCAAGTACTGTCAAATGTAGTGGGAATTGGGAAATATTTCTTTGGCAACTTTTTCATTATCTGTTATCATCCTAAATTAGATCTTAGTAATAACTTCAAAATAGTATGACCTTTTTTGTTGACTCTTTGGATATAAAGTGTCATCACATCATTATGTAGCCTGCATAACACATTTTGGTGTGAAATTGTCTTCATACTCGCTGTATAAATGTAGTATTTTAGCCAAAAACATATTTTTTATGGTTGCACTAACCTTGGATGTTGACCTTTAGTCAGCGAAGTAAACATTTGTTCACTTTGCTGTTAAAGTTTCTGAAATCTCACATTTTTAATCATATAATAATAGCAATTCTGAAATGTGTGAATGCAACTGACAGATGACATGTTTCTTAAGCTTCCAATAGAGGACTTTACTTTACAAAATCCAAGTGTTTCTGCAGCATTTACAGTAAATAGGGTGAGCAGAACATTAATGATTGTAATAAAATATATATAAATATGGTATATAAATGTAAAATGTTGCTTAAAAATTCTTCAGATATATAAATATTCACAGAGCCGAGAAGAAAATGTTCAGTGAAAACCATTTCCTATGACCCTGATTGCATATGAAATAGTGAAACTGTTTATGGAACTGTAGCTGATTATATTATGATTAGTTTTGATTGTGTCAAAAAAATAACTGCACTTACTGGTGAAGGAAGCTATAACAATTATGAAGGATAAAAAAAGGAGATAGAGAGAACAGAAAGATAAATATACCCCTGTTCTTCCAAGTATCATAAATAAACCATATTAGAGCTTCTACCCTTTCAGTCCCTGAAAGTCTGTGTCTAGAATGGCTGTGATCCTCTGTGGGATCCTCCTGCAGGGCTGATGTGATCTGACCACCCTCTGTATGATTCTGCAGATCCGTGAAGATGTTGATCTGCAGGAATCTAAGGCCGATATCACTCAACAGTGCGGCTTCCTTGATGTGCACAGTGGTGCGCTCCTCTCCCTGCAGCCTTCCTTTGTCCACCATCAACTCTTTTATCCTAGTGGAAGAACAGCAGGGGGCTGAGCACACAACCCTGAGGCACACCAGAGCTGAAGAAATGTAAGTGAGGAGAATGTACATACTGCCAGTAATCATCTGGCTGTCACAGAAGAAATTATATGACACAAAATACTACCGAATGCTAGGCTCTGATTAAAATGTATTTGAAAAAGTTCATCAAAAGTACCTGTGACATTGTCAGGTTAGTGTTAAATTAAGGACCATACCATCTACCCTACCGTTTTCATCCGCTTATCTGGGTCTGGACATCAGCCTCAGCAAAGAAGCCCAGACAGCCCTCTCCCCAGGCACTTCCACCGGCTCCCGAGGTGTTCCCAGGCCAGCCGAGAGAAAGAATCCCTCCAGCATGTCCTGGGTCGGCCCCATGGTCTGTCCAGACATAACTGAAACACCTCAACTGGCTCCTCTCGACGTGGAGGAGCAGCAGTCCCTCCTGGATGTCTGAGGTCCTCATCCTATCTCTAAGGGTGAGCCCACCCATCCTGCAAAGGAAACTCATTTTGGTCGATTGTACTCACAACCTCATTCTTTTGGTCATTACCCAGAACTCCTGACCATAGGTGAGGGTCGGAAGGTAGATCGACCTGAAAATTAAAGACATTGAACAAAGTTTACAAAGAAACCATAGCATTGTCCTGTAGCTCTACAGTATGTACATGGTTATTTAACTTTAACTGTAATAAAATCAAAATAAAGTTGGAATAAAATATTTGCCTCTTCTCATTAAACATGTAACTGGGACTCATTATGTAATTATTGTATTTTATTTTTATTTAACCTTTATTTACCCAGGCAAGCCATTAAGAAGTCTTATTTACAAATGCAGCCTGGTCAAATGTGATTACTGATGTGTATAAACAGGAATAAAGAGAGGAATGTGTCTGAAAACAAAATTAATGCAACTTTATGGGCAACAGTGCATATGAAATGGAGTTCTAAAAAAATAAGTTTTACTTTCTCTGTTATATATATATATATATATATATATATATATATAT
>JAPTYQ010000019.1:17764785-17774853 GCA_029814465.1 Ostorhinchus cyanosoma
AAAAAACATCACTTTTGTAATAATTGTAAAATGACCTTCAATCTATGGGCAGACCCATGCTGACCCTGGCTGACCCAGGTGGGTGGTTTAGTTTAACTATTGGAGACATCTCTCCTCTAAATGTATAGTCATATGGGCAGTAGTTTAAAACTGTCCCTCATTCTGAAACCACCTTAAAACTCACCTCAGTATTATGTATTCCATGAAAGTAGGTTCTCTCAACACCTGTCACTCACTTGAAAGTCGTTTATTCTGTCTTTCTAATTTCCAATAATTGCACATCTTTCAATGAGATGTGCAGTGACCTGTCAATCAACTGGAGTGGACCTGGCATCTGAGGTGATCAACACTAGTTAGCAATACTTTTCTTGGGATGACCCACCCTACTCTGCCTCTGATTGGCTCATCAGTCCTTATGCCTAAAGTTAACCAATCTAATCAGTGAAAGCAGAGAGTACTGGCTAATTAGAGGCAGCGTAGGGCGGGTCATGTCTTAACCATCCTGGGGGGGGAAATGGACAATTTTGCTGCAAATACAAGTGGATGGAGCACATCAGAGGGATTTAGAGGTGGGTATATTCAATGATGACTGAAAAATAAGTAGGTATAGTCCATATTCTGCCGTAAACCCTGGACTACACCTATGTTTATGCCCAGGTAAAAGGTCACACCCTCTACAAACAGTATTATTCTCAAAATATGGCAACTTTAATCTCATAAAAGTATGGTATTATTTTCGTTAGATTATGATTTTTTTTTTAAACTACGATTTTATTCTCAAAATATTATGGCTTTAATCTCAAAATATTAAGACTTCATTCTCATATTATTACTCTTTTCGTATTCAACTCTCATAAAATCACAGGTGTTATCTGGATATTTTCCAACTTTATTCTTATAGTGACAAGTGTTTTTATTTCCATACGTGACCCTAATATGCCATTGTATTATGCATACACACAAGGGAAATAAGAGAATATTCAAATCAAACTAAAAGAAACAGGAGTATCAATTATGGCAATAAGACAAAAGGTTACTATACAACTTCAATGAAGCAAAACATTGAACAAAAGAGGGAAAAACACCCACAGGTAAGAGACTACAAGACAGCCTGCATTCATTAAAATGGAAAACAGTAACAAACAGCAGGTCAATGCCTTCACTCAAGCAAGACTGGCACTAAGGCTAAGCACAAAGTACAGTTAGCTGCCTGAAGGCAATTTGGGGCTGACACAGATTAGTGCACACCATGCCTCCAGAATCACACCGGAAAAGCACCGGCGGCCACATAACGAGACCTGAGACTTTCCAACTCTATCTTTACCACCTGTTCTACAGTGAGTCAGACTATACCGCCCACTACAAGACAAGGAAACATGGAAAAGAAAATGTGAGGAGAGAGGAAAAATGTAAAGAAATCAGATGTCCTTTGCTTCAAGCCAACCAACGTCTGAAACATTTATGGTTCTCGTGGACTTTTTGTATAAGTTAAAGTTGTGTATCACAGAAGTTGTTCAAGGCTGTTGTTGCCCACACTCACCCGTCATGGAAGGTGCCTTGCATTTTACTGTGTCTGAAATGGAAAATTTTATAATAACCTCAATTACAATAAAAAGCAAAAGTTCCGAATTTTATGATATGCTGTTTATTCATCTTTTATAATTCTATTAAGAATAGGAAAAAAAAAGACCTTGGCATGGAAATAGATGAAAACAGCTCAACACTTGTGACCGAAAATTTTTAACATTTACAAATAATAAGATAAAAGAAGCCGATTTTACTTTCATTCACAAACTCTATCTTACTCCAATAAAAATGCGTAAAATCTCAGTTTGTGCCAGATGTAACATTTAAGACAGAACATTAATGCATTTACTTTGGCATTGTAAATTATTAAAACAGTTCTGGATTTCAGTGCATCATTTTACCAAATCAGTATTAGAATTAGAGTTTGATAAGTGTTATTGGAGGATATGCTTAGTTTTTATATCGATAATAAACACTGACTTTCAATAACTGTATCATATTTGGTAGAAAATGGACATTTATACATGGATGTATAAGGACAAATTTGAGATGTTCATAAACAATTTGATAAGATATCTGTCTTTTTGGAACTCCCTGAACTCTTGTCCCATGTTGTGGCTAAAATCAAAAGAGAAGAAAAAAACCAGGCAGAAGAGCTTATCCTCAGTAACATGGATATACTGCAAAACAGACATTTTACCATGTGTTCCAGCCTCTGGTCCACATGCAAATGGCACTTCAGGTTGCAAAAACTAGATTTGAAAAATATTTTCGGTTAGAAAAGTATCACTTGAACCCAGGATGTGAATCAAACTCAAACGGTTTATTCTTGCAAGATGGAGAAAAGAGTTGTAAAGATGCCGTGGTTTATGGCATATCGCTAGAAAGGATATAATGGTAAGATTTACACATAGCTGAGGCCTTGGTTCTTCTCTAAGATCACACATGAATGAACACTCTGTCTACATATATTGTTAAAACCATGGCTTTTTCTTACACTTCCCAAAACAAAGATATTTAAATTCATTGTTGTGTAGAGTAGCAAAACTGCACTTGAAACCTCTAATATGCAACAAGTGATACAATGAAGGTGTATAAATCCGTGTATTATCAGCTGGAGTGTTTTTGTCACAATTCATTTGATATATTGAAATTTGTTTCTGTTCTGTAAGACTTGAAGTTTTTATCTGTTTCACTGGTGTCAGCATGTGCACGTCAGCAACAGCATGGAGTGTGTTGACCTGATGACATGGTAGACTTAACCCAGTGATGTCTGCGTACAGGTGTCGCACATATGGTCCTCCAAAGGATCCAATCTGGACCATGGGATGAATTTGTAAATGCAAAAAAAAAAAATTAAGATAATAGACCCCTTCATGGCCCACATCACTGTGACGTCACAATAGTAGCTGGAGGCAAAACCATCAAAACCAAAGAGTTGGACTTTAAATGTGATCGTATGCCTGTCCCAGAAACCAAACCAGCCGTCTGTCGAATGGTTAAGAGATCTGCTTTTGGTTTCCACGACTTCTATTCCCCACCTGTATGCCTGTCCATGTGTGTACCGCTCTTCGTTGGAATCTGTTTCAATCTGTTTTTAGTTGAACTTGTAATAAAGAACATTTATGATTGTTACCTGAGTGTGTTGCTTGCTTGTTGGTCCTCCAAATACACTATCTGTTCATCAGTTTGTCATCTTTTCATGGTTTTCAGATATGACCCATTTGACTGATCAGAGGAAACACTGCTATCTTGGTTTTGTTTTAATAATATTTAATATTGTTATTTTATGCTTTTTTATTGTCTGTAAGGTGACCTTTGGTGACTTGAAAGGTGCCACCAAAAAAAATTATTATTATTGTCTTCTACAACATTGATTCACTAGTAAAACTGATGGAGTTGGATCAATGACAGTGGATGGAGATTGATTTTACATTCAGTTATTGATATGAGTCGCTTTTTCTTCAGTTTTCTCATGATAACCTTTGCCTTTACTCTCGTGTTTTCATGAACATCTGCAGGATCTGTGAATTGAATGTAGGAAAATATATGATATACACAGAAAAATGCAAAATACAGAGGATAATATTAAGATAAATGCTGATAAATCAGTTAAGAAAGGTTAAATAGAGAGGAAAAATTAATTTGGAAACTGCCACAAAAGTACCAATGGGTGTCTATGTGTTAAAGTTCATCCCTGCCTGAATCAAATTTGGTCAGACATTCAGTTTTAATGCACATAAAGTAACCTCATTTTATTTTTAACTTGAAGATCAGATGACACATGGTAGTACAGGGCATGTAATGTTGCCTAATGAGATGACAGACAGACAGACAGACCTATATTTTCTTACAGTAGAAATGACTCACCACATGCATTAGATAGGCACATGTGCCAGTGTGTGGAATCAAACACATTTAATATTTATGTATTCAGCATAGAAACAATTCGAAATAGAAATTGTCATGAGAGGAGACTGCAAACTGATGTGATGCTGTGAAACTGGCTGTAATAGTTACATGGTACCAGTTTTGTTTTCCCAAGATAAAATTAGGATTTGGGGGATTTTGTGAAAAGAAAATGAAGGGGTACAAATAACTATGAATAAATAATACTGCCCATCACTTAAATGAGCCAATCTGTGCCTAGTGTAGCTTAAAAAATAGACCAAATGCTTTACATTTCTGTTTTCCTTCTCCATCTGCTCAAATTGAGCTAACTCTGTCTCTGTTTTTAAACTGACACTTATTTAACAGGATCAACTCAATTTGATGGATGTCAGTTTGTCTTTCAGTGGAAGAATTCTCAAGCTCTTATTCACGTATTCACAAATCACATTTTTATCAACACCCTAAGGGTCTGATTTACTAAAGGTTTGCACGTGTAAAAACATGCTTAAACTTGACTGAAAATGCAAAACCATGTTGAAGCTGATCTACTAACAGGACACACTGAAAAAAAAAAAAAAAAAACAGGACGCACTGAGGGTTGCATCTCTCAAAAGGGCAAAATAACTCGTGCAACCAATGTAGTGTTTACCTTCATGAATATGTGCTTTTCTGCCAGAACATGCACAATTACTGGGAGGAGTAGATGGAAATATTTATTTAGCGCACACAATCTAATTTACCAAACTGATTACAGTGGCTGATTGTGCGACTGCATTTATCGCGTCTGAAAGGCAGGTTTTAACTGGCAGAGCTTTGCACAAACCTGGCTGCAGTTGTTGTGGCAAAGAGGCGGAATAGGCCCAACCAAAGGAAACATAGAGAATGAATCTGTTCTGCTCATGTCAACATTTTTGGGATGACGGAGAAAAAACGTATTGAAACGTATCACCTACCCAGCAATACCATTTTAGAACTTCTACATGAACCTGGGCGTTCTCCAAGTATTTGCACCTGTTGTCATTCGTGCAGGCAATCTTAGTTGATCACACATGACACGCAAATCAAAAGCACATGCATTCCTTAGTGCAAGCAAGCAAAATATGCGTCCGTTATTTGTGATCTGTGTAGATCAGGCCCTTAATGTTGACCACGGTGTTGCGTTTGTGTTTTAAACACAACATCCAGACTTCTAAGATTCAAAACATCTTTATTCAGTGGACATTTTGTAAGAGAGTATGTAGTCTTTGGCTTCAGTGATGTGAAAGCACTGAAAGTCAAACAACTGCTCATTATGGTTTAAGTCACAAGAAAAAAACAGCAGTAGTCTCAACTTTTAATGTCACAGATATCCAAGTGTAACTGAATATGTGAGGAGATGGACAATAAGAGATGGAACTCAAATTCTGCAAGGATGAATGAGTGGATCTACATTAGTCAATAAGCATGAGAGATTTGCAAAAGAAAGTTGAAATTTCTTCTTAGCCAAGGTTGTTTCACTTCAATACAAAGAAAAAGTTGCTTTGAGGTTAATTTGATAATGATTTTTTTTTGCATCCATTAAACATTTATTTGATTTCTGAATGCACTGATGCAAACGCCAAGAACAGTGACTTCAATAAACAATCAAAAATAATAAATAAATTAAGGGATTACAAGAAACCTAGATGAATAGTGGAGATAAAAATATAGAGTCATTCAATAGAACAAGTATGAAGTATTTTTAAGGTGATTGAATCATTTCAAGCCAGAACAGACAGAAGCAAAATATGGTGAAATGAAAAGTTGAATTGGTCCAGGGATACAAACAGTGCAGTCTTAACATTTTGTCTCATGCTGTTCTTTAAGACATTTTCACAGTTTTAAAGGAGCTTTCACACAGCGTACTCGAGTCCACACAGCGTACTCGGGTACGTTCAAACCCTTTCCACAGATGTTGAATTCACACACTCGTACCATGGCCCAGTACGAATGGGTGTTACAGGGCTGAAACAGTCGGTGGAGGGAATTCTGTCGCTATCCAACAAATGTGGAAGTCAGAAGAAGACAAACCCTTACCTATGTGTTAGCCTGCAGCGCAATTGCAGCTTTTCACCCTAAGTGTGAATTTTCACAGACATTCAAATGGAAGTGGATGGATGCAGCTGTACACTGCTGAAGTTTCAACCATGATGTGAAAACAAGGTGACATCAGCAATGGATATCACAGCTGAAGGAAAAGTGGCTTCCAGCTCCACCTCAGAGGAATGGAGTCTCTTGAAGTCATTGTGTGCAAATAGAAAACTTGCCCTGACAGACATGAGCTCAATGGCGGAGTGGCTAATCAGGAGATTCAGGAGGATTCCTGATGGGCCGGCTCATGTCAGTCTGGAGTTTTTGCCGGTTGGATGGGAAAAATAAGTTTGACTCTTATCTGTCACTCCTCTAATCTTCATTCGTTCAAGTATACATTCATTCTCCGTTCATGTGACAGTACAGCGCAGTAGAGTAGATGGGTTCTGGTGGTGATGGAGGGCAGGAAAAGGCCTGGTGGAGCTGAAAAGGCCAGGTTAAACAAAATGAAGCTACTGAAGAGTTTAGTGTAAAGAGCCTACTGGTGCCCCCCCCCATGAGAAAAAAAAAAAACTGCTGTTCAGGCCAGGATTCAAATCCCAGTCTCCCGCATTGCAGCCTGAACCTGCTACCTGTTGAGCTAAATATCTGTTGGCCATTAAATGACCCATTTGCTTTCTGATTGTTTTGGTACTTTTGGGATCTGATGTTTAGATTTAAGCTTCAGGTTAATTCAGATTAAAGTGTATATTGGGTGTGAAATATGACCGTAGAGCACAGTATGTTCTGTAAATAAACCAAGCAGTCCTGTTGAGCAAAAATCTGACAATTCAGAGAAGGAAAACATATGTATGTGTATATGCCCCCCCCTTTTATTTTTTTCTGGATACACCACTACCTAGCAATAGAACACCTCTCTGTTGGGAAGAAAAAGCAATTTTAATTAAATTTTTTTTGCTCCTGTACAAAGGTAAATACGCTTTCATCTTTAGCATATTTTTTCCTTATAAATTTTTATCTGATTTAAATTTGAATTAAACATATTGTTAAATTGAAGTGTTTTCTATTAATTTACCAACATATACCTGAACGCATGCTCAGTACAAAGGCATTGTAAGAGCTAGCTCCTGTGTAATTTATTTCAATTCCTCCTCCATGAAAAAAGTGGTCCGGTTTGGGCATGAAACTCCCGGGCTGAAAAAGGCGCCCACTCCTCCTCTGCATGGGCTCAAACAGGTTATCCTGTTCCAGTAATTAGAATACAAGGTCTTTATTGTCTTTAGTCACTTTTCCATTGACCCTCAAATATCGCAAATATAACTTGCACATAAAAATTAATCTAATGGAAAAACGACAATTTTGACAAAACTGTCATTTTTCAATTAAAAGTTTTTGTGCTGACAAGAGGTGGTTTTTCGGGCTTTGTGAAACTGGTATATTACACAAAACTGCAATAGAAAGACCTTTTTTTGCAACTACAGTCAGGTTACAACCAAGGGCGTAGGTTTGGTCTTGGCATTGGTGGGGACCTAATCCCCCCCCCTCTGAGATCTGAAAAGGCCAATGCAACACACTTAAAATACATCCAGGAGATCTCTGGAAAAAGATGTGCAACATAGAAGAATAGATGCATTTTTTTTTATCATCCTTCTGAAGATTAACGGATACAGTAGAGGAGAAAAGTTTTCAAACACCGTCAAAAGATGTATGAGACTGAAACAAACATGTACTGCCCCCTAGTGGAGAGAGATTTGAGTTTGAGTCCATGTGTTTTGTCTACTCAGAGCTCCTGTAGTTTCCATATCGCTCCAGACACAGTTCAGTCTCTGGATGTTTCTCAATATCAAGAAGAGTATCAGTATCAGAATGAACTTCCTAAGAACGCAAGTCTCTCTTTAACACATATTAATAAACTGATACTAAAAAAACAATAATAACCTCAAGTATAGCAATAAAAACATCAGTGTGCAAGCAACAAGAACTCATTCTACACCTTTCTCAGTCCTGGAATACTGTGAGCATTATTACACTGAGTGGTATATTCAACCTGATAATCAACAGTAGTCAAATACACATTTTTTTTTGTGTGTGTGTGTTTTTCCTCAATCCCTGCTTCCGCAAAAGAGTCGGAGTGCCACAAACATTACAGGAAAAAAACACCCCCACAAATGCAGTATTCACTCTGATTCTAATGTAATATTGGCAAAAAACTACAGAACAGTGCCCAGATATACTTTCCAAAAAAAGTATATGTACTGTACAGTTGGGAGCTACTTTTACAGATGCATAGTTTTATTATGTAAAAATAACCTTGAGACTGGTTGGACAATTGACTTGAGTGTTTTTCTGATCATTTTAAAAGTTAACATGTACCCTTCATCACAAGGTTGAGTTAGAAATGATAGAAATTGTTCTCTCTCTATTTGGGTAGAGAATGTCTGATATTGAGACTAATGTGAGGGTGATGCATTGACATTTGCAGCTCATGTTAATGGATTAGTGGATTTTTCCCCTTGACAGCGAGCTCTGTTGTAGTTGTGTTTAAGGACTTACACGAACTAATATAGTAGTACTTATATACAATGACAGGTGAGACTTACATGAATGCATATTAAATGATATGGTCTGTCAGGTAGCCTGTTATTTAACTCAAGTAGCCACTATAACTGTATATCTTGACATTTATTAAGTAGCTGATATGACTTGAAGGGGACAAAACTGTTGGTCCGTGAGGATTTTCAATGAACTGTAGTTTCACCGCTTGCTTTACTTTCAACTCCCCCTTTTAATCCAAGTGTTTGGTTTCTGAAAGAGCGATCACACAATAATGGCGGTGTCAAGAATCTCAAGGCTTCAGGACAGCAGTTCACAAAGCAAACAGAGGGTTTGTCCACTTATTATATATATTATATCCTCTTGAGACCCAGCAACGTGTTTTTGTCCTCTGTCGGGGACAAGAGTTTCGCAGCTTAAAAAAACAAAAAACAAAAAAAGAATATACTGTCCACTTTAAAGGACATTCCAATAAAATGACTAAAAACAAATTAATTAATGTTTAAAAAAAAAAGCCAGAACTTTTACCTACCTGGGTGTCAGGGGGATGCACAGTAGTCTGGTTAAGGTTCATACTGTCTTCCACATATAACTGTGCACAATTAATATATCAGAAAGGGGTAGTATTTTGTTTACCTGCTTTACTAGCTTCAGCGACTTCCTGTTGCCTTCATTAGAGGCATCACACGATGCTGCTGTGATGTGTCTTACAGTTACAGCAACATCTTGTGACGAAGGCTACAGGAAGTGACTAAACTAGTAAAGCGGGTAAAAAAAATACTACCCCTGTCTGATAAATGAATTGCACACAATAGGATGTACAACTAGACAAAACCAGCCATTGGAAGCCACATCTAGGGTTATATCCCCTAACGCCCCCAATCCTTAACCGGACAGCTATGATGTCATGATGTGAGGCATCCCCAGGTCATGACCTTTCATTTGCACTTGATTTAAAGTCAATCAGACAAATAGTTCCAGAGATATGAACAAAAGAGTGTTTAGTGATTTTAAACTTTTGAGCAGCCCCTTGTGGAGAGTCTAGAAATGGAATTGGATCAGTTCTTCCTCTTCATGATATTCATTGATATGGAAAACATGGCATTTCTAAACCCAATATTTTTCAAGTTATCGCATTAACACGAAGGATATCTGTCAGACCAAAAGCATAATATCCCCTATACTCAGTTTGGGGATATACCGTAGTAATTTACATATTAATTTGTTCTGGAACAGGTCATGTGTGCGGTTTAAGTGACTGTGGTGATTTAGCTGAAGAAGAATTCAACCGCCTTAGTAAATATATCCAGGGTTAAACTAGATGTCACCATGCTAACCCTGGAATCCACCAAAGTGTGTTAAAATGACAGACCTGTGTTAGTATCTGAGAGTACTGTCGTGTTTACAAGTTGGGGTTTATTTATTTCTTTAGCTTCAACCACTGGTTCCATCAGATTTGTATTTGTAGTGAGAGGATGGTTTAGTGAATATAAAACCTTCAGTCAGTCAGATGAATCCACTATCCCTGCATCATCATCTGTTCATGTA
>JAPTYQ010000019.1:17787880-17810593 GCA_029814465.1 Ostorhinchus cyanosoma
GAAGAGACCACAGCCCAGGCCTAGATGAAGAGACCACAGCCCAGGCCAAAGTGAAGAGACCACAGCCCAGGCCAAAGTGAAGAGACCACAGCCCAGGCCCAAGTGAAGAGACCACAGCCCGGGCCTAGATGAAGAGACCACAGCCCAGGCCAAAGTGAAGAGACCACAGCCCAGGCCCAGGTGAAGAGACCACAGCCCGGGCCCAAGTGAAGAGACCACAGCCCGGGCCCAGGTGAAGAGACCACAGCCCGGGCCCAGGTGAAGAGACCACAGCCTGGGTGAAGAGACTTTGGCCGTTATTCATACTGATGTAAGACTCGTCACTTGCCGTGGCAGCTCCTTGTAGTAGACGCTCATGCTGGATCATTCATATGTTTCTCAGATTTTCCATAAGAGCATAAAAGTCATGACCAATAATCTCAAATGTTAAACGTACTTTTACTGTTCATAAACATGTATGAAAAAGAAAATAGAAGCTTTTATTTAACTTAGCTTTCATCAACAATTTTAAATATTTTGGAATTATTTCAGTAGAACACAAATTTGTCCTTAGGAACAATATAAATGTGGATACTATCAGAGAGGCATTATGTGAAGTTAATACCGTTTCAACAGTTCAACCTGCCATCATAAATGGATGTCAGGTAAAAAAAAAAAAAAGAAGAAAAAAAAAACTGACGGGCTCAAATGCATCTCTATCATCTCACAGCCCTGAGCTCTTTTCACTTCTCATTTGTCCTCTCATCTTTTCACCATGACAGTTTTGATCATTTAGTCATTATATTTTTTTGCCTCCCAAGTATGAGGTCTCAATAGACCCTGGATAAAAATGACATTGTTTGTAAATTGTCTTTTTTCATCTCCTCTGGCAAATCCACTGATGGTTGGAGGACAATGGCTGATGTTGAGCCTAAAAGCCTGCTGTGGAGTATGAATCATGCGCTAATGCCTTTGCTGCTGATATATGCTTCCCCAAGTGGCAGTTATTTGGAAATAGCGATATTTGTCTTTGTCTTTGGGTGTGTGTGTGTGTGTGTGTGTGTGTGTGTGTGTGTGTGTGTGTGTGTGTGTGTGTGTGTGTGTCCGCTTGAAACCTGCATGTCAGCTGTCTTTCATAATCAATCAACAGGTCATAGAGGCATATAAGGGAAATCGTAGAGACACTGAACGTTACACAACCAAATGATGTTACTGTAGTACATATACAATGCTTTTTCTTTTACATCGCCCCTGATTTCTTTAAATATTGATGTTGCTACAGCCGTGCCAGTAAATTCATGATTCACTGCTGTCTTCTTTTAACAGCCTAATCGGTGCCAGGCAGGTACATTTCTGTGCCAACACCATGTACATTTGAAAAATGGATAAAGTCGACAGTTTTTTCTAATTCTTTTTTTTTTTAACCCATAAAGATGCAGTGTGACATTTGTGACAGTTCCCAAATGATTTTTTTTCTCTACATTTAAACATCCTTGAGTGAATTATCACCATTTATTGTAATATCTTTTGTATTTTGTGCTTTTTTTCAGTGAAAATCAGGTATTTTCCTACATTTAATTTACTAATCATATAGATGTTCATGAGTGACGAGTTAAGTTGAGGGTTATTATATATATATATATATGTGTGTGTGTGTATATATATATACACACACACACACACACACACACACACACAGTGGCATAACTATCAGTATGCAACGGTATAGGGGCCCGGGCCAATCAGGTCCTGTAATTTTTGGAAGGTTCCACTCACTTGACCATAAACAGTAAGGTTCCGCTCACTTTGCTATGTGGGACACATGTGAATATTTTATATTTTAGTGTGTTCTGGCCTGGAAAATGCAGCTGTGATGTAAATAAGCACCTTTTTTTCAGTATTTCAATGATTGGCTGTTGCTGTTGGGTTTTATTGTGTTTTTGCTTCTATTCTAGACCCAACCCTGTGCAGTATAGCAGTGTGTTGCAGCTCTTTGTGGTGCCCTGTCACCACTGGTTCTTTTTTGTTTTTTCATTTATGGTGCGCCGTCACCATTTTTTTGTTGTGGTGCGTTCCCTTTTGGCAGTCGTAGCATAACTTTACATCATCACGGATTGTAGGCTATAGGGCCCACCTTCATAATTTTGCATACAGGCTCGTATTTTTCTTTCATTCTTAAAACACAGTGTGAAGGCCTGCGTATGTAGGTAGAACCCAAATGCAAGACCACAGGACCGATGCAAAATATAATAATTGTTTAATGATGACAAATGGTTCTTGTGATAAAAACAAGAATGGAAGAAGATCTCTGGGAGCTCCAGTTCCAGACTCTTCCTTAGAACCCCTATCGGTGCCGAGGGACCAGCTTCACAGCCCGGTTCAGTTAAACACACCAGAAACCCGACTAGTGGAGAGCAGAGGCAGGTCAGGATCCAAAACAGGTCATTTACGGAAAAGCAGTCCAACAGGCAAACACACATCAGGGATAAACTCTAGTACTGTATTAACAGGCAAAATGTGGTCCACAATGAATTCAGAAGGAGGCAGGGGCACCGACAAGGAACGTGCAAAAAATCAGGAAATGATAACAGACCGGGTCGAAGACAAACAGGATTCAATAACGCTGGTCGGTATCTTCACGAGTGACGAACATGAACTGGCAGCGGTCTGCAAAAAGCACAAGGCTTAAATACACACAAGAGGATGAGGGTAACGAGACACAGGTGCAACACATGAGGGCGGGAAAGGGTAATCACACAGGTGGGTAATCAGGGAACAGGAAGTAAAGACAGCAGACATGACACAGGAGGAAGACTGACAAAATAAAACAGGAAACGATAGACAAACAGGGAAAAACAAACAAACAAACGTCTTCTGATTGACGTGACACAGAGAGGAGGAATGACAACCAGCAGGAATTTTTTTCTTTATCTGTAAGTTCTGCTGCCTGTTTTTACTATTCTTATTTTGCAGTATTTATGATCATATTTAAACAACTTGTGAAGCACTTTAGTGACCATGTGACTCTTTTGGTTTTTATTTGTTGTGGTTTTTTGGAGTTTGTCATTGTTTTATGGTTTCTTATGAAGGATCTTGTAGCCTTGCTATGCTAAATGTGCTATAATATATAAATTTTACTCACTAGAGCATCCTTATACTGTTTGTCTAACCTGAATAAAACATAATACAGTTGTGCATTTACATGTTGATTGTTTCCGGATCTATCACACTAAAAATCAACATTGACACTGACACATGTGCAATGATTTATGCTGTGATCTCTATAGAGCCTCCAGAAATCCTTCTCAATCTTACGTTTTATTTTCCTTTTTTTTAGACGGTGCAGACATAATGGGTAAAAATGAGGATCTTTCTCTGGGGAAAATTGCTGTACCTTTTCAGCCCAAATTATTCAATCCGTTTATTATAGATTCATCAATGCTAGTGGTGTTCGTAGTGAAAGAAGTGGATCCTCACTCAAACTCTACTTCATGTCTTTTGTGATTCTGAATGAATTCACAAACTCTATGAATGATTTTTGCTGACGGTGTGCAGCATTCACGCATTTGAAGTCTATCTTCAATGAAGGCGAGCTTCGTTAGGTCAAAGGAACTTAATTAGCTCCGCAAGATGAAAGTTCTGTCTTTCGTGAATACATTATATATCTTGTATTATTTAATGACTTAATTTGGCAAAACGAAGCACTTAACTTAAGCTCTAGCATACACTAAGTCAATACAAACTACATGCATTTATAGAACATCAAGGAGGCTTTTTAAAACACATATTTCCTTTTCCCTATACGTGCTTCTGTTGCACTGAAAACTCTCCTTACTATTACTTCCTGACTAAAGACTGAAGTTAAACTCTGCTCTTTTATGTCACAAAAATGTCTTCCTTTCAGGATAATCAGTACAAATACAATGCTATTGAACAGATCATATACATCTAATATACAATTTGTGGTATCTTATGTTTGTATATGTCAGGCATATATGTCATTTTCTTGTGTTTACATATGAAGTTGGAAGGTTAATTTTTTTTAATGTATTTATTGCACTACCTTATGCATGCAGCTTTCTTGCACATTATGTTGTTGCCTTGACAAGTGATTATTATAATTTTTTTTTTTTTTTTTTAAATGTCTGGTTTCTATTGCATAGTGTTTATGGACAATTCTTGGATGTCACTGTTCATACCATGAACATGTGACAAATGAAAATCAGACTAACAACAAACTTGGCTTTGGTCTAAGTAGAGTATGACACTGTAGAGGACTGTCAATGGATCACTCAAATGAGAATTGTATATTAGAATGTTTATTTTACATAATGTCCAGAGTGACAAATGATTTAAAACACAAACAAAGCAAATGTAGCAAATTTACTGTTAGTGACAAATGAAATGAAACCGAATGAAGGTAAATTAATGGATAAATGATTAGCTCAGGTAGTTAAGGGCTAAATACTGAATGAATTCTAAGTCTTCTTCATCCTGCTTTAGCCATGGAAAAATTGAGGAATAAAATTATTAGCTAATGAAAATAAACTTCTCCAATGAAATGTCTTGAAGGAATAAGAATTAATGCTAAGCCACATTTTTTAATGCATAATCTCAAAGCAGGGCTCTCAAGTCTCACACGAGAATAACTTCACACGCTCATATGCTACAAATGCCATTTCTCATGATGATCAGCGCCGCCCCTCTCTAAACGCATAACACGCACAGTGCGTGGGGCCCCATGATCCACGGGGGGCCACACTTTGTACGAGCTGTGAGCGGATGCATTCTCTGCAAATGCATTGCGAAGGATAAATGCGCACGTTGATGTGAGGCGCGGCGCGCGCGCACTGTAGAGCATCAAGTCAGCTGCAAAGAGAAAAAAAAGAGACGAGCCGTGTTTCCACAGTGATTGACAGCAGTATCTGACCAATCAGCGGTCAGATGCGCTGACAGGTTGGATGAGGAGGAGAAATGGATCTGAAGGACAGAATGAATCTGAGCAAGAAAAGAAGAAATATCTCAACTAGAGGAGGCTAGTTTTTCACTTGAAGGGGAGGGGCTGTTGCTGAAATAAAAAAATTCAAACTTTGTGTCTTGGTACCAGCTCCACCGGCGGTAGCTCTGTCTCCTTTGTGCCGGAGGTCCAGGAGCCGTCGGACCCGGTACCGGCTCTAAATAAACTTCTGCGGAGGGCCCTGTTTGACCAGGGGGGCCCTACCGATGATCAGTTATTAACTTAGCCGCATGACTATGAACGAGTCAATAGCAGACTATGTGCTGTCCTGACTGTCTTGAGTTAGCAAATCAGAAAATAGAATTTGTCAACCAATCAGAAAACAGAATTTCTTGTTGCCGACCTGGTAAGGTCTGAAACTTTGAACAAAGCAACCCCCCCACCCCACCCCCCGTGGCTGAATTCTTATGTAACCCTTATTTTCAGTCAAAGGCTGCTCAGAGTATGAAAGCTTTGATAAAGCCATCATAATATGGCTTGTCAAAGGTAAATAACACTTAGCATTAGCTTCTAGCACAGCATTAACAAAGAATGTCCAGAAAAGGATGGGAGACTGAAGCTAAAAATTAAGTAACCCTTAAAGAGGAGTAAATATTGAACTTTAGTAGACATTTGTCGCAGACATAATAAGAAGTACAAAGGAAATTTCAGCACATCTGCTAAGTGAGTAGCTAGTTACCTACATTTGTGGCTTGCTAACATGTTAGCTAATGCAAAATGGGAACAATTTTCATCCTGTTTAGGTTAAATAAATGACCGCAAAATCTGTTACATACTCTGCTGTAAATGTTCTGTAAAAGCTTTTCCTCTGCATATTCAATTCTTTCAGTGTCTGCTGGTAAAAAAGGAATAGCTTGACGTTCAAATGAATATGAAATATGTTAAATAGCTAAAACACCTGTTATAAGTGTTCGATAAAATTCACTTAAACTCTTGTTATTTTTCATAGTCAATTTTAAGACATTGCGTTATTTCATTTTGTAATATTTGACTCTCAATGATTTTATATTTATTTTAATCAGTTGCACTTTTTTCTTGCAAATCTGTGGCTTTAATCCCGCAGAATATGAGTTTTATTGGAGTAAGAAGTGTTTTCTCTCTATGATTTCAGCCTCAGAGAATCCTCGTGCATTTCATCATGCATAAATTGGTCCTAATATGCCATCATATTTATGAGTCTATTTGCAATCCAGTTTTCATTTTAAGTGGTCTTGTAAAATTACTTTTCCCTCCCTGGATCTGTGATGAACAACTACGCTGAAAGCTAAACCACGAGCCACAATAAGAATACAGCAGGTCCGGACGAAGGATAAAAGACTCGGGTCAGGTCAAGCATCACCTACCGATGATTCTGCTGCTACAGAGAAAGAAACAGGAGAGGTTATGAGGCTGGGGAGGCAGTATGACACCGGCTGGGAGATGAGAGGTATGAAGAGAAAACAGAGAAAGGACACAGAGGAAACATAAGGGGACAAGAAAGGAAGAAAACTCCCAGGAGAGGTGACCCTTCTGTGGGTTTTTTAGCCTTTCGATGGTCCGGCAGAAACTCAAAAAAAGTAGAGGAACATTTGGCCTTAGAGATGGAGATGCGACCTGTCTTTAATAAGTCATACTAACACCCCCACCCCCACCCCTAGAGAGCTCCTACTTTTTCCTTCCTGTCAGAGACTCAAGCTAGTAAATCAACGTACAGTATCACAAGCCTGAGCATAACCTGAGCTTTCAGCTTCCAACTGACAATAGGCTGTACACATTGTTATAAGACACCACCCACTTCTGCAGCATCAAGATGTAGCCTATACAACATCTGTTAGCACCCTCCACGCAGCCCTGCAGGTACGGCCTACAAAGTATATAAATACACTCGCACACATACTCCTAAAAGCTGTGAAAAACTAGCATTGCTGTTGATTTATTATTGTTTCTCTTTAGCTTTTTATTCATGCACCTCAGGCCATTGGAAACAAAAACAACATAACAATTTACTGGTCGCTGCCCTCTGCTCACTGCTCCCTTTCCCCCTTTAACCTAGTGCGGAGAATTGTTGTGCCTTATCTGCTGTTTTTATGCCCCGTACTTGAGAGCAGAAACATATGGCTTCAAAATATGAGTGCACCTAAGAGAACGGGCCTTTTATAGCACAGACTGGACTCTAAAGTGAGAGGAATAGCCACATATACAGTGTTAATACATTTGGAAAGAGAGGTAATACTTGGCTTTTTTATATCCTGTGGAAAGCACATTTAATCATGAGGTTAAATGGATGTTATGACTAGAAGTTTTTAAATGTTAGTGAACATTTTAGGTTGACTATTTTAGAGTTATTGATTTCTTAGATATTAAAAATGCAAGAAATCGTACGTAATAACTACTGAAATAGACCAATCACGATTTTCACATTACCTTCTCAGTATTATTTGAACTGGCCGCATTTATTTTGCTTAACAGTGATAATTACCTCAATGAAAATGTCATTTAATCACACGTGAGATGTTTGTGTCAAATTTTTGCCGTTTTTGTTTAGAGCAAATTTTTATTTAAATGATCCATCGTTCAGTCCATATACATTAATTTCTTTTATTTAACCAGATGAAATCCTGAAGAGAGCAGCATACACAATAGTTAGAATTACAATACAGCAAACCAACCACTTTCATATAAATAAATAAATAAAATACAGTATATAGTTCTGAACAGTAAAAAGACCAACATAAATAAAAAGTTCCATGATTATATCAGTGGCCAATTTAGAAGCAATTCCATTGACCAAGAGTATTATTTTCCTGGTCTTCAGTCAATATATTTTTCTTATATAAATACGTGTCACTAGGTTCAGAATCACATAATGCATGAATTTTAGACTCAAAACCATATTGAAGTCTCACTTTATTTCCCTAAGTGCAAAGATTTGTATTGTGAATCTTCAAAAATGTGCGTCTGGGTGTGTTTTTCCTATTAGTACTATACCCTATATACAAATAGGAGTGGTGAGTTTGTTTTTAAAGTAGCTGCAGCACAAAGATAATAGTCTCATCCACAGAAAAATGCAACCAAATAGTTGTTTTTTCCATCTGCTGCTTCTTCATAATTGTATATTTACATGTCCACATTTTTCCACCATACTTCTTTCTTCTTATAGCTTGGGCTCTATTGTCATGGTGGGGCGTCAGCAAGACTTTTTATATTCTAAGTTTAGTATTTTCCTGACCTTAAAATTCTCTTGTCAGTGCAGGAATTTTGTAGTCAGCACACAGTGTAAGGAGAAAAGGTGGTAGGACAGGTGCAGACATGTGGGAGGTTCATTTAAACACACCAGCTCAAGGGCCGTTACTGTCAAAACCATGTTTTTGTCTCATGAAATTTCGTCAACTTTTAAGATTTTGCCAGTAAGAGTTAAAAAGCTAATTAAATATATACCAGAATATAGTAGATCTGACAAAGCTGCTATCAAAACCTGAAGGGGGAATATTGAGCCCTTTTATATATTCCACACTGGTTGGTTTAAACTCTGTCAACGTGCTTTTGTCATTTTAAGTAAATATTGCATTTCATATATTATTATTTAAAAGGAAAAAAAGAGGGTTGACAAAAAGTAGTGATTCTTCTGGCCCCAGAATGACAGTGTTACAAGGTTCCTGTCTGCTCTGATGTTGAGAGGTGATCAAAATTGTCTTTGTGTGCTACATACCATAATACCAGACTTACTTGATTCTAAAATGTTTGTTCCAAAAAAACCAAAAAAACTATGTAAAATAATAATTTGTGGTCAGTTTATGTGACCTGCTATCATCAGGTTGGCTAGCAGCTACCTCATTACAGTAGCTCTTCTTCTTGTATCTGTAGTTAAACATTATTATATTATGTCCAGCATATGTTCATGCCATTTTAATTATAATCAATGTATTTTGTTATTTTTTTAGTTTGTGATGTCATCTTAGTATGTGTTTGCTATAACGTCACATTTAACTTTAATTTGCTAGTGAATAACTGAACATTGCTATGGGTCATGTCCAATCAGGAAATCAGGAAATCATGTATAAAACAATAGCTTCATTTTCAAAATAAATTTTTTTTTGTTTATTTTTTTAATTACTTATTTAGTCAGTAGCTATGGAATAAGCCTGATAAGGTGTAGGGGGTTCAGACATTGCAACAAAAACCAGAATCAACCCCATTTGGGTTTATTTCCTTGTATTTACCAATATCCTATAATCTATGGATCTTTCTGCTGTTGTTAAGCTGTTTCTAGGAATTATTATCTTCACTCTTTCATTGCAAAGTGTCCACAGGATGTGAATAGGTTATTTCTTAACAATTCCAGAGCCATTGCGATAACCAATAGTTATCTGTGGTACAACCAAACATGGTCAACTCTAGTGTTAAACTAAGTAGCTTCAGTGTGTCATTTAGTGCAGATATTAGAACCTCTATTGGCAACACAAACAGAAGGAAGGAATTGTATTTGTTGTTCTTGTTCTCCTTATTATTACCCCGCCCCTCAAAGGGGAGGCAAGTAGTATTATATTTGGTTTGGTTTGTTTCTTTGTTTGTGAACACTTAAGCAGCAAAGCTATGGGTTGAATTCCTACCAAATTAGGTTTATAGGTGGCCAGTGACCCAGAATAGATGTGATTACATTTTGGGAAAAGTAGGTCGAAATTTTTAGGAATTTTTAAAATCTTTTTTTTTCCCCATTTACTTATGATGGCTGAAATTTGCCTATGCTGACATCGGTACACACATAGACATGATGACATCAGCTGGACTGGTGCCAAAATAAGCTGTAATACATGCAAGGTGCAGGGTTTTGTTCTGCCTGGCACCACTTGTTTTTATCATTGTTATTGCAGTTGTTAAATGTTATTTGAAGTCTATGAAAGACTCTATTGTGCTGACATTAGCTGACTGCAGTTCTGAACTAGTGCTAGTGTTGCACTCTGTTGAATATTAAACCAAAAACAAGCACAGAAGAATTTGTGAGAAAGCCTTACAATTTTTGCTGAAAATCTGAGCCAAGTCCTGCACATACTCATTGTATTGTAGTTGTTATGTAGGCAACAGACACAGTCATTACCTTAGTAGCAGGGCTTAAAAACAAAGTTATTTTTCAATCGTTCCATTCCAAACGCAACTGGTATATTTAATGTTTTCATTCTTGCGTTCCACCACCAACATATTGTTCCTGAACCGGTTCAGAACGAAAAATAACATTCGTTCTTAACATTCCGGGGCTGTTATTATTAAGCCTATCAATAAAAGTCTAGCTCTATGGCTTTGGTGGTTGTTGAGTAATGTTACTGTAGTGAGTGACTAAGATTATTATAGTAGACTCAGTCAATTTAGCTCACGTTACCTGCGGTGACGTTTGATAATACTCAGTGCAACTGCTTCTCCCGAATCATGTTCTTTCGTCAGGATGATGGTGGAAATTTGCGGGCGGTGAAGTGAACGCGGCAACCAGAGAGTTTATTTTTTATTTTTTTTTTAGGAAATAAGCTGTGCTTTTGTGAAATTTTATAGACTATATGCGGAACAAAAAAAGGAATATTTTAACCAGTTTGGGGGATTTCAAAATCATGTTTCTGTTCCATTGAAGACCATTTCGTTTTCGTTTCTGTCCCTCATAAAATTTTGTTCTTTTTCAGTTTTCGTTCCTTGAATCGGTTCGGAGCCCTGCTTAGTAGTGATATAGTTATCATTAACACACACACAGCACAATCATCACCTAAGTAAATGCAAATCCTCCTTATAGAACCAAATCAGTTTATACTAACCAAAGACAAAGGGGGAAACTGTACTAATGATGTCAATTTAGCCAGTAAAGATTTGGCATCACTTTATTGCTTTGGGGGGGTGTTTAGGCTCCTGTACATGCACGAATAAACTTTTTTTTTTTTACATCCATGTATGGGTTCTCTGTGGAAAAAACGGTTTGCAGCGACTGCTCATAAACACGGGGCAAACACTGCTGTGCATTTGTGATAAGATGCTGCCATTTAAAACATCCAAATTATGCTGGAATAGTGTTGAATTAATGTAAGATATCCAACTCTGAATAATGTACTGTGATTATTTAGTCATCATTAAAAAGCTCTTTCTCCTCTTCATGTTAAACAGGGCACCGTGACAAGACGTATTTAGATACGTTAGTATAAATCAAACATAAATGTATATCAACTCCTGACCCTCTGCTGGTCTCTCTGTTGCTGTAGCTTATCTCTAAAGGCCATGTGCTGAAGGACATACCACGTGGGGACCCCGAAGACATCAACCTTGTGATCAGCTACATCAAGGCAAGGTTGGTGGTGTGCTACTTGAGGATGAAAAGGCCCCCGATGACCCTGGAACATGCACACAGGTCAGAAGAGTCACAACACACACACAAACACACAATGTACAGTGTCCCTAAAGGAGGTAGTGGGGACATTAAAGAGCACAGAAACATCAAAAGAGTTCTTAAAACCTATGAGTAGCCGTCATTACAAAGGAATATTTTTTAAACCAAACACAAGACAATGATTTACTTCAAGAGGAGCAACACTCTTAGTCAACATTTGTCCACCCTAAGGATAAACACAAACAGCAACATGCAGTCGAATACAGCAAGGACTGGACACACAGTTCAGATAGAATGAACAACCCTCAACCTTTCCTTAAGTGTGGTTGTGTAATACTAAGTGAGACAACGAAGTTACTATAAATGTTTGGCCCAAGGATAGTGTCCGAAGGAAAGATCCTACTGTTACATAAAGCATATCAGCGGTGATTTTTTATTTATTTTTTGGACCAGTTTTGGATCAGATGTAATACAATTTAGTGTCAGCGCAGACCTCACACTGGGAAAAAATTAAAAAATAAATAAATCTAAATCTTTACCAAATGTATTTTTCCTCATTTCTTGTCAAAATATCTCATCACACTTGAAATAAGACATAATCACCTAAAGAGTAACTTTTTCACTGAGATATTAGAACTTATTTTTAGACGATAGATCTTGAAAATCTTATTTCAAGCAATTTTACCAGGATAATTTTCATTTGTTCCATTGGCAGATTTTTTTTTTTTTTGCTTGAATTGAGCAAAAAAAAAAAATCTGCCAATAGAACAAATGACAGAGACCCAGAATAGATCTGATTATATTTTGGTAATAGTGGGTCAAAGTTCAAATTTGTAAATAATTTTCAAAGTCCCCCCCCCCCCCCATTTACTTATGATGGCCAAAATTTCAACTGTCTTTAGCAGCAAAACTATTGGTTGAATTCATACCAAATTGGGTTCATAGATTGTCAGTGACCCAGAATAGATGTGGTTACATTTTGGGAAAAGTAGTTCAAAGTTCAAATTTGTATTTTTTATTTTTTTTTATTATTATCATTTTTCCCCCTCCAATTTACTTACAAAGGGCAAAATTTTAAATGTCTATAAAAACATCAATTTTTTTCTCAATTTACTTTAACTGGGCACCTATATAGAGGCAGGTGATATGCTGACATCAACACACACATAGACATGATGACATGCCAAAATAAACTACAACATGTGTGAAGGGTGGGGTTTGATGTGTATTTATACAGTGGTGACCAAAATAATGAGGACACTTGACAGATTTGAAAATGCTGACTTTTTGTCTCCAAAATCTGAATTTTCATGAAACATGTAGATGGCCCGAGCACAACTAATGTCAGATGAAGTAACTCCTACTGTTTTTATCCACTTTTAACTTTAGTATTTATTTAATGACCATGGTCGGCCTTTTACATTCAACAGAATCACACAGCTGTGTTCTAAGACTCACATCACTGTCAGTTTAACCAAACATGACAATAAAGAGAAAAGTAATTAGTCTTCATCTGTGAAAGACTATGATTGTGTAACACTGACAATGAAATATTGCCTCGCTTTTGTAAGGAAAATTACCTCAATCTTTTTTATGATGGTTCTGTTCCATCCGTCCATTCTGTTCCATTTCTAGATAATAACAATGACTTTGTAGGTATTACATTTGTTTTAAGGGGATTTTAATGGCTGATTTAAAAAACCAAAACTAGAACAAAAAAACAGATGAAACCTTCCCACCACACAATGTGAGTTTGTTTTTTGTTTAGTTTTTTCCTGCTGTCCTACCCTCTTGGATCCTTACGAGAAGAACTGTTCCTTACATTTGTGCAGAAAAAGCTAAATATGAGCACGCAGGATGCATTTGTCAATTCTCTGCTGGTAGGAGTCCTGTGTTACAGAACAGACAACAGAAAAGTTTTTGGTGGGATTTATTTTCATCTCTCGATGGTCGTGTGAAGTCGTCTTTCAAATGGATCTCAAATTTTGTTTGATAGATGAGACGTCCCTGCGGTTCTGATGCAGACTTGTTTGTGTTTGAGTTTGGTACATTCAGAAACAGTAGCTCCAGCTGCTTGGCGTTTGCTCAGAGCTGTTTGCTCTGCAGATATTGTATGTATGCAACAGAGATTTGTCATTTTTAGTTGACATGGCAACGTAAGTCTTTTATTTATTTAATTTAGAGTTTGGATATTTCTAGTTCTGAACACATTGTTTGATGTAGGTCTATAGATGTAAACAAATATACCAAGAAGTTTTCAGACTTCAATATACTTATATTTAACATATGCATGCTTCTGAATGATATTGCAGTGAATCAAATAGGAAATGCTCAAGATGAGAGAAATGATTGAGCTCAAGCTTTTTTTTGTTTGTTTGTTTTTAGAAAATCTTACATTCTAAGTAAGTCTATAGATAAATCATACAATGTAAGCATCTCTTAAAAATGGGTAAACATGCTATTACCCAACAATGTTAATGCCATTTTCCCCTATCTGATCTATGTGATATATGTATGTATAATATTCTTGGCTGGTATTATATTTTGATGATAATATAAAAGCATCGGCTCCGTAAAATCCATGAACATGTGACTTATTTCAGATCTGAAATCCTGCTCTGAGGACAGTGATAAGATCAGAATTTGTTAAACAGGAATATAGGTATTCTGAGAATCAGAAGTGCCAAAAAAAAAGCTTCCCTGATGGTCATTTGTGGACTGGAGTTTTGTAGCCTCCAGTTTATTACTCCGCCCCCCCAAAGGAGAGGCAAGGGGTATTGTTTTTGGTTTGTTTCTTTTTCTTTAACACTCCAGCAGCAAAATTATAGCGTGACTTCATACCAAATTTGGTTTATATATTGCCAGTAACCAAGAATGGATGTCATTACATTTTGGGAAAAATAGATTTAAATTTAAGATTTTTTTCTACATTTTTAAACTCTTTTTTTTCTCCCATTTTCTTATAATGGGCGAAATTTCACATGTCTGTAGCAGCAAAACTATTGGTTGAATTCATACCAAACTGACTTTATAGATTGACAGTGACTCACAATGGATCTCATTACATCTGTCTGTCTGTCTGTCTGTCTTCTTATAATGCTGAAATATGTGGGAGGGGCGGGGCTTGTTTTGCCTGGCACCACTTGTTTTGTAATGTGAATGGCTCTATCATGGTCTAACGATTAAAATTGAACAGTAACAGGATGAGCTTTCTTCCTCAACTTTTCCATCCTTATCTTTCTAACTACAGACTAAAAATAGCAGTGCTGTGTAAGTAAAAATAAAGAACGTAAAAAAAAAAAAAATCCAAAATGTATGATCATGAGGAAAAGATACTACCCCCTCAGTAAATTATATGGTTTTACTTCCCAGGACACAAGAAAAATGCATCGGCTCCTTACCAGGTTCAGCACATATATTTAACAAAAACCGAACTGAAATGGAGGCACTGTGTGAAGTCCACCTTATTCAACAGTCTGTGGAACCACCTTTAGAAGTAATGGATGGAAGTAATTGTTCTCTGTGTGACTTTACCGGTCGACAAAAATAACATCTGTACTGAACTGAACATAACTGAGACTGGCAGTACTGGAAAACTGGAAACAGAATCACTGTTAATGTACATTATATTGGTTGAAATGTTCACTTACTTCTGAATGAAATGATGTGCATATAAAGCTTTAAATCAGAGAAGTGTTTATGATTCCCAGGCTCTTTTTTTTTTTTCCTTTACCAGAGGGCAAACATATTGGTCAGTTCGTCTGTCTGTCGGTCTGTATGCACTCTAGTGGTGACATTGAAAGCATTATTGATATCAAACCATGACCAAATGATTGTCCATATCCTCTAGTTGACCTGATTAGTGTTTGCCAAAGTACAGCGGACATAGAGGTCATAGTTCAAAACTGGGCATTTCGCCATAACTTCTGTCCAAATCATCGACCAAAGCCAAATTGTGCATTTTCCATTTTCTATTCGATGATATGCATGCTGACGTCATAAGGGTCACGCCCTCGTTAACGCCCCGGGGTAAATATCAGAGGGGCAGTAGGCTGTAATATTACCGATATTCATCCCATCATACCAAAATGTAATATCTAACATCTCTGTGCAAGTCCCTTCACATATGCCAAATTTCAAAACTCTAGGTTGCATGACTTCCGGTTGCTATGGTAACATATGTAAAATTAGTTTATCATTAATAACTTCCCTTCTGTTCGTCGCAGCAATTTCAACCTAAAGCCAAATTATTGGAGATTCAATTTTCTATCATTACATACCTCATTTGTCATGCGTGTGTGTGTTAATTTTATTTTATTTTTGGCATTATTGGCATCTTAAATGACCAGGACTCAAGTGCCTAATTGACATATTCACAAAATGGCTTCTATCTTGAAAACTAAGACGGATATTGACTAACTTTGTATTATCGACTTATAGGAGGTCGGATATGTTCTTCATTTAGTACCTATTTTGTTGACCTTTGATGACCCTGAAAGGTCAAACTCAGTCATGATTTTCAAAGTACCCAGTTTTTGACTGTAACGCCCTCAATTTTGCATAAAAATGACTAGTATCAGCTTATAAAGCGTGAAAATATAGGCCAAAGTTCTCTTTCAAAGGACTCTGGCAAATGCACTGCCTGTCGCAGTTTCATTTTTTGTTTTCTTTTTTTCTTTTTCTCACTTTTGCATTTCTCTTCATGTTTTTGTTTTTTGTACTTTTTTTCATTTTGTGGAGCTTCTATAAGTATTCAAATGAGGGACACTGACAACATCCTTCAACAAGTAGTGTTAAAATGCCTTCAGAAAGGAACTGTAAGACAGGGAAAGTGTTTGTTGTGGCTGGTTAGTTCAGATTGTTTTCCTGACCCGCTGACCTTTGCCTGCTGCAGATAGAGCACTCTATTAGTGGCAGCATGCAGCACACACAACACTAAATTTCTCCTCTTCCTTTCATCTCTCTGTTTTCCTTTTAATCGAAGTTCCCTCCAATTTTTATCTCTTTTCCTCTGCTGCTCATCCACCACCCTCTCCACGCTGAACCGTTTGCCTGTCCTCTTCCCTCTTCATCATCTTCATCTTCTGGTCTGTCTTTCCTATCACATCTTACTCATCATCATTTCTTTCTGTCTCATTTCTTCTTGCTTTGTATCCTGTCATCTCTGCCAACCTTAAAAGAGCGCAAGTGGTTTGAAGAATTGAAATGTGTGTGTATGTGTGTTGGACACTCAGAATCTGCTAGCCTCTGTCATGTGTTTTCCTCCTTGAAAAGCACAGTGGTGGAAGACTTGTTGAAGCAGCGTTCAGAGGAAGAATGAAAGAGAAAACAAAAAGATCTGTCATTTTCAGCAGATAAAGACAATGCAACAAGCCCTCATATCTTAACTCTTTATCAGGCAAGTGACTATTTTTGGTAATTTCCACACACATTATATGACAGTGGCATCAACAGTTATACTCTGAAAGGTAATACTTGTAGTTGCTTAAATCATATTAGCATACTTTACTTATTTCTCACTATCTTGTTAATTTAAGTCATGTACTTTGAGTATTTACTCATTTTCTCCCAAAGAAGTATCAAACTAAGTTCATCTGAGAAAACTGGACTTGAAATTTTATGTTCATGTATTGAACACCCTCTGGGGTCTTGTATTCTTTATGAAGTTATGATTTAAAATACACTATTTTATTTTATTTTTTTAAGATTTTCCAGACATTAAGTGTATTTCTACAAAGTATCAGTATCAGATCAGTGTCACCGATACCAGCCACAATTTTACTCAGTATCACGTCTGAAAGGAAATCCGTGGTATCGAACATCACTAGTTACAACATGCCACAAAAAGAGTAAAATCCATGTGCAGCATCTGAGTGGATTTATGTCTCACAGAGAGCGCTCTATATTGATGTAAAGATGTACACATACACTTGTGGTGTGGATGGAAAAAACACTTGGTTAAAATGTAACTTGTTTGCCGCGTTGGTGTGTAGAAATAATGATGAGGGTTCAACATTGTGCTGACTGTTCGTGATGAGCAATCAAACCATCCACTGGGGCCAACCCTCATAATTAACCTGGCTAAAACTGGCATGGTGACGTCCTTCCCAGCTCCAGCTCCAGAAGTTAAGTTGCAAAGACTTAACAATGACTAAACTAATACTTAACCACCAAAGCAAACGGCAGAAATAGGCATGTACACTTCTAGCACGGATTTGAAGCTATATACTGTTCAAAAGTCTTCATCCACATTTAGCTTTGTTGTTTTTGTAGGGTTTAAATTAGCTTTTATATTTATTTTTCATTCTCTTTTCTTCAGATATATATATTAAAAAAAATACAGGGAATATATGCACAGCCTTAAAAGACGCACTTAAAACTGAATTAAATGGGTTCTAAAGGTTAAAGTGACTATTTGGTGTGACCTCTGACCCCATGACAAGAAATAGCACAAGCGGTCAGAAACAAAGAAATGAATGCAATAAAAGTCATGTTGTCTGAACCAAGAGTTAAAGACATATTCAGTGCAAACGGAGGTTCCACTAAATACTGCAACTTTGGTTATAGAAGCAGTTTTTTCCCCCTGAATTTTTTTTTTTTTTTAATGTACACACTTGACATATATCCAAATTGTATCTTAATACAGAGACTGAAAAATGCATATGCACAATGATTATAACTTCTCTAAACCAACAAACCTAATGTTGGCCCAAGACTGCATATATGCTGTATATGGAGTGAAACTGAATTTTACAAACAACTTTCTGCCAGTGTTCCCTTTAGCAGTTCATTTTAAACCCCTTCCACCTCAGAAAGATGCCATGTATGCTGCCTGCTACAGTTAGTATTCAGCTGATAAAAAAGTAGAGTTTTTGTTGTGGATTTATTATGATAGCTGTGAGGCTTTTTGATGAAGGCACACTATTATTGCTGGCTTACATTTCCATAATGCACCATGTGTTCGCTTCTCTGCTGGAATCCAATACTGGCTGAATCTGCCCCATAGGAAATATATTTTATCCAAACGATATTGAATGCCGTCTTTTTCTCTTGCACCCCTCAAGCACCAATCAAGAGGAAAAGGAGACAGAATCATGTTGGGTGTTGAGGTGTGTCAAGTGGATGGCTTTCAAAACAAGCCTGAGTCATGTTCTTGCAGACGGTCAAATCCATACGTGATCAGCCTTGTCTGTTCTCTACACCTTCAATCTATTTCCAGTACAACAAGTTTGCATTCTGTCATCTCTGCTTCATTAGTTCAGATGGGGATGGAGGCAGACTCACTGGGGCCCTCTGCAGACCCTGGACTGACCCACTGAAAATACTTCCCACACAAATAAAACAGCACTTGTACACATCAACACTGGCCCCCACATCTGAACTGCAGCCCACTAGACCTCCTACTTATTAGAGCTCCTCTGCTGAAAACCTAAACAAATCATACAGGACAATAAAACTGTGAAACAAATGCATGCCTGTGGACATCTGGACAATGCAACTGCGCTCCTCAGACATCTTTAATGGAACTACTGTATGGTACAGGATATTTAATAGTATTTTACAGTGTAGCTTGGCTAATGGGTGTCATGCCAATTCAGTGGACTGCATGAGCATCCGTTCTCCAGATTGACATCTCATGTCTACGTAAATGTGAAGCAAACCAATGAAACCCTTTCAATAAAAGTATATATTAGATAATTATCGCAGTTACACGGTACTTAATGTTGTAGCCTTTATATTATATTTCCTGTCAGAGCCTGTGAAAAAACACACTTAGCACTGTCCCTGAAAGCATATTAAAGCAAATGATAGCACTTATCGACTGTAGCTCTTTTCACAGACAGAGGCTGGTTCCTTAAAACAGCCATTTATTGTTCAGTGGTGTGCCACAGAGATGTTGCATACAGTTGTTTCTTTTATGCCAAAGTACAACATCATCATACTATAACTGTTTAACCTAACTATCTTAAGGCCACAATGCTGTAATGCTGTGACAGCTGTGCATGCAAATAATGCAAATGCAACTGAGAACTTACTTAGCCTGTATACAGATAGAGCCCGAATACAAATGCTGCTATATTAGCATGCTATGATAATGTTACTTACATCTAATGAATACCAAAAAAGCCTGTAAGTCCATGAAAACTCTGTAGCCTTCTGCCTCAAGCTTCAGATGTCTTTAGCAGGAGTTTGTAGATGTGATGAGAGTCATGATCTGCAGTCCATGAGCGCTTTCAGTTTGTCTGTTTGAAATCTAACTACACAGATGTTGTTTAAACAATAAATTAGATATTACAGATCAAGTAAATTACTTATTTACAACATGAAATTAGAATATTTACTAGTTTTGTATTAACAGCATTAAATGTAAATCTTACATCGTCCTCACCTAACCCTGACTCTGCTCCACCCTGACAGTCAGGAGGACTGTTACCTTAACACCCTGAAGCGTGGACAGGTAATGGTTAGGGTTGGGAGGCGAGCGATTACCCTTTGAAAAAATACAGAACTGTAATTAACTTAATGCACTTACTGATTAATGGCCAACTGCCCATCACAGGCATTCATTAAGATCCTGTTGTTAAGAAAAAGGCCTGTAATGATCAGTTAGGATGCAGATGATTGGACTTGCAGCCAATCAGCACCAATTTGCAATGGAATGACACCCATTGCACAACACAAAGTTCAAACAGGTAACTGAGCACTGGTCCATTAAGGGAAGGCAAATTTATTTGTATAGTACCATTTGTACACAAGGCAATTCAAAGTGCTGTACAGAAGCATAGAAATACATAAAATTACGTTGGACCATAGCAGAATAAAGCATTAAACAAAAGATAAGTGCAGAAAAGATGCTTCACTCCAGCAGAAACCACCGCTCCGGGGTTACCTGCCTCGTCATGAGCGCAATTTGCTACTTGTGCCCCCGGGGACACAAAGAATGCCAGAAGCTCAAGTAGTTTTTAACAGGGTCTCTGCGAACAGCGGGGTAGCCCTTCTGTGCCAGGTCTGAAAAACTTTGAAGCCCAATCCGGTTGTTCCTCCTGCACAAACTGTGAAACCCTGGCAGTGACCTAAGCTGCCTTCTCACACCTTTAAACCTGGTTTACCACACATTTTTGAAACCTCAGTGGTTGAAAGAAAGAAATTAAAACAAGAATAACAGTGTATTAAAACAAAAGATAAAATCAGTCTTGAATAAAATTAAGAATTTAATGTTAAATCAATCAAAACAGTTCAAATTGTGAGCTGCACTGCAGTTAAAAAACACAACAAACATTAAATAAACTGGAAACCCTGCGCAACTAGTTCAAGATGCCACCGCGTCTTCCAACTACTACTTCATAGACATAAAACTGTGACATCTACATTTGTAAATGTGACTTGTATATAGAAGCAAGATATTCATATCAAACATCAATGGTGATTATTAACTCTAAAACTAAAAACATGGTCATGGCATCCATTGCAACAGTAAAGCTGTTGTCATATAATTTATACATTTTCTATCTTACTTTTCTCCTTCACCCATAAGTAGCTGGGATAGGCTCCAGCAACCCCTGTGACCCTGGTGAGGATAAATCAGGTTCAGAAAATGAATGAATGAATGAATGAATCTTACTTTTTTCCTACCAAGTTATCAGTAACAACACTGGACATGACTAGTGTTTTGGATCATTATACTGAATCATGCCCTACATCAGCCAGTGTTTTCAAGAACTCTAAACCTTTCAGAAAACACTGGTAGACCTGTCACCCTGGTAACAAATGTGTATTTTGCCAATAGCCACTGAAAGTTCATGAAGTATATTGTGCTAAGCATTGTAAGACAGAGTTCTTAGATATATATTGTCATGGAAACCAAATCTACATTGTGGTTTTTTTAATCCCCTTGCCACACAAATGCTTGACCGCAGTCCTTCTCAGTGCCCTGCTAACCCTTTTTCCCTGCTAGAAAAAAAGGTTCACATGGATACAGGTGCTTGAAGGTTCAATGTGGGATGTAAAACACAGCATGTTCTGTTCAACTGATGGAAGATCATTTCACTGAACAATCCTTTTTCTCCAAACAGATGCCAAGGGTTATACATAAATGTGATGACCCCCCCCCAACAGTAATCATGAGTAATGTAATTATAAGAAACAGTAATGAGTTAAATCATCTTTTGATTTACCGATTACTGATCTAGTCTAGCCATAACAATTTGATTCAACCTGTGTACCTACTTTTAAGAAGAAAACTTTTTTCCTACTATCAGGTGTTAATCTATTTCCCCAGTCTTCCCTAATATAAATGTAATATTTAACCCTAAAAGAACACTGTGGTCAGTGGTCAATACATTTTAGACATTAATTTGCTGGACAAGTGTGCAACAGATGGCTAATAGCGCCATTGGAACCAAATGGCCCTAATCACTGCCAACCGCTTTCCAGTGTAACCCAATGGGACGATGAACAGCTGTGGATCGTGATTAACCACATACCAATACTGAATCTCCAATTTTACTATTGATAATGGAGAAAAATTCTCCATTCCTGTTTGGAGTTCTAGCACTGGTTCAGTCATTCCAACAGCTCTGACCATTATGAACCCAACCCCCCTCTGGTTTTTACATCCCTATTTCTGCTGAATGAGTTTCATCCTCCAGGGGGGGACAACCCCATCAATGTTTAACAGGCAGTCTGAGGCTAAGTTTTCTTACACCTATATCCTACATTACTGGCACTAATTTACACCTGTTGGCAGTCTCAGAATTCGCGAACGTCCCTGTACCTTACGTATCTCTCTCTGTATATGTCAGTGTTTCTCTCTCTCTCAAATATCACAGCAGACCATACAGACTAGTAATGTGTGGGTCAGGTTTTTTTTTTTTTTCAACCCGCTTTTGTGTAATTATTTGACTTGCCCCAACCCGACTCGGATCAGTGAGTAACTTGCAGATCGCCCGTGTAATCCACTGATCCACGCATCACTTGTACGGACGTACGTCTGCAGGCTCCAAAGTAGCCTACATGTTCAACTGCATGTTCAACACATGAAGTCAGACGTCAGAGCAAACAATGTATGTACTCTAATTAGCTGGATTATGTTGACATGATATGAAACCTTAATCAATTAGGTTTTGTGTTCTGTTTTACAGTCTGAGTTGCCCGTTAACCATAACTCAGTTTTCAATCTTGGGGTCGGGACCCCATGTGGGGTCGCCTGGAATTCAAATGTGATCACCTGAAATTTCTAGTAATGGATAAAAATAAAATGTTAAAAAATAAAAAAATTATGGTGAGTTGATAGAGACAATCAAAATCCATAAAAGACACGACAAACTGTGAGTGTGAAACTGAAGCACTGTGGTTCTGTTTATCTGTCAAATGTTCACTG
>JAPTYQ010000019.1:17812385-17822989 GCA_029814465.1 Ostorhinchus cyanosoma
GCTCTATGCAGTCAGTGAGGCTGAGGAAGGTGGGCGGAGCTACATGTTAGACGCGCCATGTGACTTCTCAGTTCAGTTTATTGAGTACTGTGTTCTGAATTGTGCACTCTGAATTTATATCAATGTTGGATTTACCTACCGGTGCCTGTTTTTGTGATGTCCATGCACGTTTGGGATTTTCATATGTTTTGAAAACGTTTCTGTCAGTAAAACATAATTTGTGAATTATGCATTCATTCATACATTTATTTAAATTAACTTCTCTACAACACACCACAGGTACAATCTCAACCAAAACAGTAGGGATGCAAGTATAAAAGTACATAAAGTCAAGGGTTTTGCTGCTGGTTAGCAGTTTTAAATAAGTCTGCAAAAAGTCTGGAATTTTTTTGGGATAAAGAACAAGCACCCTGCTATGTGCTCTTACATTCAGGCA
The DNA here is from genome assembly GCA_029814465.1 of Ostorhinchus cyanosoma. Lineage (NCBI taxonomy): Eukaryota > Metazoa > Chordata > Actinopteri > Kurtiformes > Apogonidae > Ostorhinchus > Ostorhinchus cyanosoma. The sequence continues at coordinate 17,812,822 of JAPTYQ010000019.1, forward strand.
CTAACTTTTTTCCGGTAAATCCAGGGAGTGGTTTTATTGTGTCAGTCATTAATATTCATGGGGCAAAGTAGGGTAAATCTTGGACAGACTGCCTGCCACGCCTGTGTGACATCCACAGTGACAGCTCATTCTGGTCAGTATAGTGATAGAAGAGAATATGATGCTATACTTCTATCTGTAATAGCCCTAACATTATTTTTTACAGACAAAATGTTATGGAATTAAATGTAATTCATCCTGTGCATTTGAAAATGTAGACCTTGGAGGGGCAGAAAACTGACTTTTTGGGTCATGACCTTGAAATGTTTGGGAACCAGTTCTCATCCAAATAGCACCAATCTAATCAATACTTGAAATGAAACTACAGTGAAAGTATCAAATTATCCTCATTTATACTAAGACCAAAAGCTAGAATGGAAATATTCAGCAAGGCATATCAAATATTACCTATGGTATAGAACTTAATTATTGACTAGAAATGTTCCCAAAACATTACAGTATTACTTTTTGGTAACATATTCCTTCATCACCAAAACCATACAAACTATTTTGACCTAGTTATACATATACTATCCCACTGCCAGAAATAAATGTGATGAGAATTCATATATTTAGAGGCATTTTTTTTTTTCTTAAATAAATCTTCAGTGTGGGGGTGGTTGACAGACAGGGTGAGGCAGAGATTTTTTTAGAATAATTTCAGCCTCATACTTTAAGAATTGTGTTAATTTTATGATTTATAAAAATGTAAAGACACTTTAAATAATTGTAAAGGTGTTTCTGAAACATTACATTTTCAAATTGTAATAGAATTTACAAACATCATTTTATTGTTCTGTCAAACATCACAAACCGAAGCAATGGAATCACACACATCACAAAACAATTCCCTTGGTATTTGAGTGCCATGGCTCAGGAAGTAGTGGGTCATCCAATAACGGCGGTTCGAATCCCGCTCTGTCCTAGTCTGTCTGTTGTGTCCTTGGGCAAGACACTTCACCCCCCTCTCCTCCAGTGTCACTCACACTGGTGTATGAATGTCCGGTGGTGGTCGGAGGGCCGTTTGGTACAAATTGGCAGCCACAATTCCATCAGCCTGACCTAGGGCAGCTGTGGCTACAAATATAGTTTACCACCACCAGAGTGAGAATGTGAGAGCGAATGAATAATGGACCAGTACTGTAAAGCGCTTTGGGTGCCTTGAAAAGCACTATGGAAATTTAATCCATTATTATTATTAGTATTAGTATTATTACTAAACAGAATTAGTAGTAGCATTTTTGAATGAATTAGTCTGGCTGCCATTGTTAATTCCAATGGGTTTAATCTGCAAAGAAAAAACAAACAATTGAGTTATCAGCTGCTAAAGTGTGTATACATTTTTTTTAGGACTCCCTGTATATATAACTCTGGCCTCCACAGTCTGGAGGTAATGGACACTGCAGTTGTATGTACAGCAAAGTAGCAGCCATGTAGGGTTGATGTTATGAATATTACTGTTGCTGTCATAATGTTGATCCAAGATGATGCAAAAAGTCATCATACAAAGCCTACATAAATCAGAGAAAACAACCAGAAAATGTATGTTTTGGTTTTAACTCACCTACATGTTATAAGAGGTGAGAACCACTGAATCTGTCTGAATGTATTAACATTGGGGATGGGAAGTTGATCATCACTGCAGGACAATTTGACAGTTACAAAGAATCCCATGATAGAAAATAATATGTTTGTCCGGCTAATTTGTAAGCATTGCAGTAAAGCAGACAGTTCCATTAAAGCCTATTTTCTTCAGCAGATTGTGAAGTTATTTTGACTGGAGAGATGGTTTTGATGCAACATGAAGATCTGATAAAGACAACTTGATTCTTCAGTTTCTCCTCTTGGTAGGAACATAAAGGACAGATAACGGTGCATGTAGCAGAGCGCTGTCCATATTGGCAATGTGTGGTTGCAACTGCCTTGTTCTTGTTTGTTTCCTGTTCTTTGCAGCTTCTTCAGCCTATTTTCATCTCTCTGTGTGATGTCTGTGCATGCCACCGTGCTTTCATTCCTATTGCTGCTTTTTGCAAGAATGCATTATTCTTTTCCTCTTGTTCTTCCTTGTCTCAACACCTGCTTACTCTGTCAAAAGTTGGTGTGGAAAAATAGCACTATGTTTGTAATCTTTACCCCAAAAAGGGAATTTTAGGGGCTTTCTGCAAAATAATGAAATGTTCTACTGTGTATGTTTTGGCAGACTTTTAATGGCTGAAAAGTCTGCCTTTACCTCATCAAATACTTGTGTCCGGAGAGTGCTCTCCACATTCAAAGGCATTAGTTAAAAAAGCTAAAACAACTACATTTTTCTGCTAAAGAAAGAAAAAGAAACTCAATATCATATCAGAACAATGTGAGTTTGACACCTGGAATTAGTTGGTTCATCGCGTTGCTTCAGATTGTTATACTGTGTCTTCACAAGTAAGAAATAATAAATGATGTTGCATCGTAGCAAGCAGATATTTAGACAAAAGGCCGGAGCAAAGGATGATGGGCCGAGTGAATGTTAAAACGTAGTGCAAAGTGAGAGGGTGTGTGGAATTTCACTGCAAGTATAAGGCTGTAGCTACACCATTTTTCCATTGAACAATATTCTTCTACACCCATTTCCTCTTTTCCAGTTCAAGTCTGATTGTAATCAAATGTCTGTTTAATGCTGTTGTTGTACATTTCTATTTAGAGGTATTTTCCCAAATGAGAGAAATTTAGGAACATTAAGAGTTAGACTGCAGAATACAGTGCCCTATTTTAGATTAGGGTTAAGCAAAAACTCATCATGAAACAATGGTGACATCTGAGTTTTCTGTTTCAGAAAGATATCAGTTAAACTCTCATCAGTTTGCGAAGCTAACCTGATTGTCATGGTTTCCTAAACAAACCCTAGCGCCTTTTTTACGTACACAGGACTTCTGTTGTGGGAATATTTCGCCTTTATTCTGGAACGACATCTGTGTAAATACAATGGTGAGATCATTTGGTCCCACCTTTATCGCAGCTCTGTTACGCCTCTTGAGGTAGTAACAGAGTTGTGATAAAGGTGGGATCATGATTGCGGAACGCTATGTAAAAGGAACGCCTCTCGTTCCGCAACCAAGATATGACGTTTTGATGACGGTGCGAGAGACACAGCAGGCGCATATGGAGGCACTGGTATGACTATGGGATGCATGCCATTTTCACCTGTGGCACGAAGCCGGCCACAGTAGGCATGAAGCTGCGTACGAAGCCAGCTGTGGCATGAATGAAGCCAGGGCACATTGAGGTGGGTGGGCACAAAGCCGGTCACCGTGGCATGGGTGGACTGCTGCAGATCTCCATGCCAGTGCCTGCATATGCGCCCACTGTCACTCCTACCTACGCTGGGTGGATTTAAAACTGAACGCTGTGTCACCCTTTGATTCCGGAACGCAGGTCCACTGTGTAAAAGTCCAGCCTGTCTCACCTTTGTCACTCTTTTGGCTTGGCTGTGGAAAATCGGTCAGCGGTGGCAAAAAGGTGGGATCACCATCTGGCCTTTTTTTTCCAGGATCTGTGTGTAAAAGTAGCTCCTGTGTTTCTGTGTCTGCAGCTTTCTGACATGTTTCATCTCTTCAGTCATTCAGCTGATATCACTGGGAGAATCCAATGATATTCATTAATGTAAAGGTCAACAGAGAGAAATGATATTCTACTTCAAAAACTTAATATTAGTGTGTTTGCTAACCTTCTACCAATATTATTACCATTGCATCTGTAATAAATCTAAACTGCAATCTGTAACTTTATATTCACACATTACACATTGGAAATGTACTCACTTTACAATGATGTCTGAACATTTTGACCCTATTTGTATGATTTTTTTTTTTTTTAAATAGCATAATTTTACTTACATTCAGACAGATATGAGTCAGTAAAGTTCATCTGCACTGACGCTATTACACTGTTGAATTAGAAAATAAAAACTGTGTTGCATAGATACAGCGTATTTAACTATTCGCCTCATGCAGAAACTGTTAAAACACTGACAGTGATCACGGCTTTCCAAGTTCAATTCATCAGGAGGAAGTAATAGCATAATTGAGCGGATTATTCGTTTGTAGCTCTTACACCCAGTTTTGACGCCGTTAATGAGGGTTATTTACCTGACGTGTGTGTTCGGTTCCTGTTGTGTTGACACATGCATGTTGTTACTGTGACATATTCCCAATATCTCTGAACTGGATTGAATCAGAAGTGGCAGGTAGGTTTTCATAGCCATGGTTCAAACAATATATCCGTGAGCTGTTTGTTTATTAAAAAAAAAAAATCTGACCTTTGCAAACTTCCAATCTGTCATTTCTCTGGTTAGTGTACACTCTTATTTTTTTTTCTTTCACAGTGAAATAATGTGACCACAATATCAGTCCACTTAACAAGTTCAGGCCTGGGTTTGTTATGGTCTGCATTCCTATTCTGATGGTTATCTTCAGAGAAAATGATTTCAAATTGCAGCAGCACCAGCTTCAGCTCAGAAAAATACACTCAATAAAAACTAAGCAGAGTGATTCCAATAAGAGAACATTTAAATATATGTACACAACTGATTCTGTTACAAGCTTTTTGATTCATGTCATTATTAGTGGTTTGCACTGGTGTGTGTGCATAATATACTCAGCATTATTTTCATTTTTATCTGTGCCCTGTTGTTCTTGACAGGCTGAATAAATACAGCTTCCTGCTGTTTATTATCCATTAAGGAAATCCATAAGAAATAGTAAATGTCAGCTAATGCTTTGTACATAAACACTCCCAATTTATAAACAAATTTCTCTTCCTCTAGTTGTTTGGGCGTTATTTTACTGAGCAAGCTGTGCTGCCCACAGTTAATGTTTTGGGCATTAAAGGACAAGAAAACTAACAACCATCAACAGTAAAATAAGTGAACTTTTGGTGTAGAATGGATGTAAAAAGATGCAGAAGTACGCTTTTTTTTTTTTTTACAAAAAATAAGGTCAATCAAGCAGGTTGTGGTGTTTGTACTGTGCTTGGTGTCATTACATTATGATGGTAAATGAGCCGCAGATGCCAGTGTCAGAAGGAAGCATGTGAAGCTTAGCTGTTGTTACCATGTTCAAAAAACAACTCAAACATCCACGGTTGGCCAAAAGCATCTACTGATCTAATCTATTGATCCACTAATCATATCAATACATGTAAATAATTGGTGTAAAATACAGTTTGTCAGTTTTTCATGATCGTCAGATACAGTATGACCCATTTGGACGTTCAGAGGCTTCATAGTTACCATGGAAACATTGGCATCTTCTACAACATTGATTCACCAGTAAAATCCATGAAGTTGGATCAATGACAGTGGACGGAGACAGGGTTTATGTTCAATTAATGATATATTTGACTGAAAAAATCACTTTGTCTTAATTTTTTTTCTCTTTTGAAACAACTTTTGACTTTACTCTGAGCTTTTATGAACATCATGATCAGTGAATTAGGGTACAAAGGGAATGGATGATTCACTGGAAAAAATGATAAATTCAGAGGAAAATATTAGAGTAAATGGTGATAAATTACTCAGGAAAGGTTAAACAGAGAGAAAAATTCATTTTGGAACTGAAACAAAAGGCACTGAGTCTTTATGGGTTAAAATATTAGTGTTGATCACATTCTAACTTTAAATCTGTGGTTGATTTATCGAGATGCAGCCTACTTGGAACATTTTGACTGATATTTTCCAGGAATATGCCTCTGTCACTTCATTGTCATATTTCATGATTATTGGAGGTCTGATTGTTCATCTATGAGCACTAGCACACTAGACACTAATCTGTTTGTTTTTTGTTTTTTTTTTTAATAATTCTGTCCATTTACAGACCAGTAATATTACTGATCCACTAGGGAGTCAGTTTTCTTTTACGATATGTTTTTATCCCCAACAGTCTAAGGATTAGCCCTGAGCCGGCTCTGAAACTGCCCTGGTGTAGATCCAGTATGAGGGAGGATTCAAAATAGTCTTAAAGGTAAAAAATAAAGAGCATTGACAAAGCCTGTGAACATCTGTATTGTATATGTGGAATATATAACACTTAGCATTTATTATACAAATGCAGAGTTGCTGCCATTGGTATTTTTGGCTCTTTTTTTTGGCAGTCTTTATAATGAAGATGAACAGTTGATTCAACTCTTAACCCTTTATTGGGTGAGTCACTGTTTTTGGTACTTTCCACACACATTGCAAAACTGTGACAGCAGTAGTTCCAGTTGGGATAGTGAGTCAACAGTCTCAGGTCCAAAAGGTGGTCTACAGGTCTGTAAGGTCCACCTCTGCATGAACAGTGAGTGGACCTGCTTTGTTTGGTACCAGGAAGTAATGGTACTAATGTAAGGAATAATGTTCAAAGGGATAATGTGGATGTGGACAGGGGTCTGGATCTGCACTTAAGTTGTTGTGATGTTCTAGTGTTCTAAAATACACGATCCTTTTACCTTATGTGCGTTTTCCTTGTTTTTTTATATATATGTCTTGTTTTTTTGTTTTTTTTTGCCTCTTATGGGCAAGAAACTTCAACGACCTTGATTTTCAACATGTTTTTCAGCTCAGCTATTCAGCGAAGGTTTTTGAGATGCTGTCGATAACACTTGACTATCTACATGACAGAATGCAGAATAAAGGGCTGTGTGAAATGCAGTGTAATTCAAAGTAGTTGATGTATCAGATGCTTTCAGTGTGAGAAACTGAAGGAGAGTGACTAGGAGACTGATGTATTATTACTATTAGTTGAATTCATACCAAATTTGGATGGTAGATTGCCAGTAATCCAGAATAGACCTGATTACATTTTGGAAACAGTAGGTCAAAGTTAAGTTTTAAGAGACTTCATGGCATCAGACAATAATGTATCTATTAAGGATTTAAATAAGGAAACATTAATGAAGCAGACACTGAGAAGACGGGTGATTGTTTATAGCTCTTATATGACGCCACAGAAATCTAAAACTTCTTTTCTCAACTGCATGGCAAATTTAGTTGTTTGTGCTCTTACTCTTTTCTTCTCAGTCTGTCTCCTGTTCACTGTCACCCCCTCCTCTTCTTCTCACCTATATTTTCTCCTCTCTCTCCCTTCCCTATTTGCTTTTTCACTCCTGCTGTATCACAGTGAACACAGCTGCGTATGCTGTTCTAAAACTGGGAAATAAAACTTTGAAAGCACAACTTGAAATCCAAGTTTTCCAAACCAAGGCATAATGTTAAACAAGTACAGATGTGACACATTATTTGCAATGATGATTCATTGCCTCAAGTGTCTGGTGCTTTGTCTTTTTGAGAAGATAAAAACCGAGAATGACAGATCAGTGCATTAATATTTTGAGAATATGTGAGCCACACATTATTATGGTTTCAGTGCTGAAGGTCAACTAGTACAGATGGAGTTATGGCTAAGGATATGAGTACTTTGAGAAAAAAACTAAGTTGCAACAAAAACAAAGGACTTGAGATGAATTCTGATTCTGTAGTTTATGAATAGTAAACCAACAGAAAGTCAAAAAGTTTGTCTCAAACCTGGTTTCCATGGGGCGCATTTAGCGATTTTGTTCCAGCCTCTTAAAAGCATCAGTTCAGATCCAAAGCATATTTGTTTAATAGTATTTAACAGACCATCACCTGTGAAACACATGGTTTCAGAGTCAGATAAAATCGTTTGTAAAGTTGCACAACTACTGAATGTCTTGCTCCTATTTGTCTACAAAATGACATCAGGAGAAAATACAGATTCATATATTGTTTACTTAAATTACTGGTTCATACTCATTTTCCATTTCTTTAAATACAGCAGTTATGTGGTATGGTATGCTTTCCCAGAATGGGTATTTTGGAGTTATATTTGAGCTTTTCAACTTCAATAATGAACTATTTGTCATCCACACTCGCTCAGTCTCAAGATTAACTTCTGGACCAGGACTCAGAGTAATGAATATGATGCATAGGTGCATATTGGGAAACCAAGTGGATCCATATGCCCTCCATGTGTCTGACTTCCTGTTGGTCTCATCACCTCTGCACTCTTTGGAACAACAATGGAAGTGAAGCTGGCACTAATTTTTAGCACCGCTTCTGAGATGTTGTACGGTGTGCCCGGTGGATGCACTGCACACAAAGCTGCGTAGAATGACTACGATCAACTCGGTTTATCTAATGTTTCCATGTACACAAAGTCATGCCTTCACTTGAAAACATCTTGTATTCAGTAAATTTGTACCGTGATTCAGTTTGCAATCCTCATACCACTTCTTAGATTCAGAGAACAGACGCACTGCAAAAATCTAAATCTTACCAAGTGTATTTTTCTCATTTCTTGTCCAAATATCTCATCACACTGAAAATAAGACATTATCACCTAAAGAGGAACTTTTCAATGAGATATAAGAACTGATTTTTAGACAACAGAGCTTGAAAATGTTATTTCAAGAAATCTTACTAAGATAATTTCACTTGCTCCATTGGCAGATTTTTCCTTAATTCGAGAAAAAAAAATCTACCAAGGGAATAAGTGAAAATTATCTTGGTAAGATTTCTTCAAATAAGATTTTCAAGATCTATTGTCTAAAAATAAATTCTCACTGAAAAGTTTCTCTTTAGGTGATTCTGTCTTATTTTAAGTGTGATGAGATATTTGGACTAGAAATGAGAAAAATATACCAGGTAAGATTTAGATTTTTTCCAGTGTAGATAGATATTTTATTAATCCTAAGTGATATCCGAGGGAAAAAAAGTATAGGTTTAGAGCAGTGAAGGAGCTTTTATCGGATCAGTTTAGGAAAGATAATCTTTGATAACCATTGTGTTGGATCAGAGGGGAAAAAAACCAAAAAACTAAGTATAAAACAACATAACAGTCTCACTTCATTGTAGGATAATTAACTTGTCTACTGTTGCTAATTGCTAATTGCACACAATGCTCAATTATGTATTTTATCTGTGTATTTTGCAGAACGTTAATGCCACAAACTCAGGGAAAGGTAATTACACAGAGCAATATTGCTTTAATTTCCTTTCTAACATTCAGAAAGCTCTTTCTTTCACAGCCCACACATACTTTACCTGTATGCCCTTTGATTCTAATGATTTTAATTAATTTAGTACACTGTAGAGCTGTGTACATCTACTTGCAGGAACCTGCTCTACAACATGGGCAAAAGCCTCGTTAATAATAAATTAATCTATTTACAAAGAAAAAAAGTGCAAACTGTGTTATACATGTACAGCAGTATTTCTCAACCTTTTTTGAACAAAAGCCTCCTAATGGCATCATGAGCCTCCTGCTGCCCCCCCATCCCTGGACCGGGGGAGGGAATAGTGTACTTCTGTTATACATCAGGTACCGCCCCCGTTCAGAAACACTATAATAGTCAAACCACTTGCATTTCGAAGGGGGGGGGGGGCGTGCTCCATCTCCTTTTTACTAATCCAGTAAGTCTGTGATTTTTCATGATTTGGTTTTTTCCCTCCCATCCTGTGCTCACGCCCCCCTGGGAGACAACCACTGATGTACCGTATACAGCAGGAGTTCTGCAATTATAGAAATGTGGCATCTGCTACAACTTTGAGAAATACACGGTAAATTCAATGCGCAACTTAATATTTGCAAGTTGAATGTCTCTCGGTCTTACTATAGAAGGCACACTTTACACTTTAAGCACACTTAACTTCTTTAATAAGAGGAACATGCACTTGTTTTTTTTTCAGAGCGCCTACACCCCACACCCACCAAGTCTGACACTGTCTGACCCTCTGTCAATGCTGTGAGATCCTGTAACAGTAATACTGCATTTCAGCTTGTATTTCACTTATGTTACTGCAAATCGCAATGTCTCTTTTGAAATGATAGTCTGACATGTAACCCTGCTTCTTTGAGTTCTCACTGTTGGCAGTAAGGCCAGATATATAAAATCAGGATCAGTATAGACTTTTTTGCATCTTGTTGGAAATTCATTTTGGACAACAGTGCCACATGTTGCTGTGTTCTCACTCGAATACATGCGATCACCAACTAACTCAATCACAAGTTTTTAAAATTAACATAATCACAATGAAATATTACATCCGATTTCATGTATTACACCATTCCCTTCAATCGTATAAAATAAGTAAATA
>JAPTYQ010000019.1:17901353-17916965 GCA_029814465.1 Ostorhinchus cyanosoma
CTTCGAAATAATTTCACTGGAAATAATGGGTGTTTGTAGAACTCAGAAGCTAAAGCATTATATGCAAGTTGTCTTCTCCTGCAAAACCTAACACAGGTGGAAGTGATGACAACGTTTGCATCATGCACAGGTATGTGTCATCCAGCCTCACAGCTCCAGACAGCTTCTGTATGCCTGCTGAAAAATGTGGAAGCAGACAGAACAATGTAGTTTGGTGACAGAAGACTCCACTGATTTTGTTTCATCGCTACAATGTAGAATATAAATGTCATCCCAAGTTCTTTTTGTCTATGTTGAAAGTATAGAACATGGTGGCTTCCCAGATAGAAGGGTGTGCCCGGCAGCCATTAGACAGACCCAGCTGCTGTTTGTGAATTATAGAGAGTTCCCAAGGAAAGCTTCTGACAAAACAACTGTGGTCTCACTGGATATACAATGCCATCTCTCAGAACACTTGCTCAGTATTAAATGTGTTTACTGCTACCTTTCCAAACTTAGTGTCAAGACCCCAAATGTGGCACAGACCTGCTTTTATTGGCTTACTGATTGCTAATACTGAGGGCAATCCGTAATGATATATGAATGTATGCTTTAACCCTTTATTGGGCATCGAAATACGCTGAAATTCTACATTTCAACCTTAGTGTGTTATTGGAGAATATAACAAGAATTTATTATTAAATTGTATTGTTATGAAAGAAAAAAAAAATTCAAGTTTAATGAAGTTACCATATTTGGTTCCTTACCCCTACATGGCAAATAAATTAATATATTAATAAATATATCCAAGAAATAAATGAAAGGAGCATGTATTGTATAACAGGAAAACATCACTTTTCTAAAATTACAATGTTATATGGAGGAATGTGAATCTGCTGACATGATCCAGGAAGGGTTAAATGCAAATGAAAAATAAATGTGAGACAAAATCATCTCAACTCCAGCTTCACATGACTGGAAGGATGAAATCTAGAGCAAATTCAAATGTTCCTCTTTGTTTAACCCTTTATAGTTCACTCACACAAATACTCTGAAATTCTAAATTTCAACCTTGGTGTGTTACACTGGGGAAAAAAAGTCAAAATCTTACCAAGTGTATTTTTTTCATTTCTAGTCCAAATATCTCATCACACTTAAAATAAGACACATTCACTTAAAGAGGAACTTTTCAGTGAGATAGAAGAACTGATTTTTAGACAATAGATCTGGAAAATCTTATTTCAAGAATTTTACCAAGATAATTTTCACTTGGTCAATTGGCAGATTGTTTTTGCATGAATTAGGCAAAAAAATCTTGAATTAAGCAAAAAAAAAAAAAATTGCCAATCGAACAAGTGAAAATGATCTACTGTAGGTAAGATTTCTTGAAATAAGATTTTCAAGATCAATTGCCTAAAAATAAGTTCTTTACTCTATCTCACTGAAAAGTTTCTCTTTAGGTGATTATGGCTGAATCCCAATTCACCCTTTACTCCTACCCTTCTGTTTTGCGCATTCATGTGAAGGGGTAGTGTTGTCCCAATTCTCAATTAGATGGAGGGGAAGAGCTAAGGCGAAGGGCCAGGACCACACTATGAACAGAGGGGTAGAAGAAATGTCCACATACCACTGTTCCAATCATCGGCAAGATGGAGGTAAACAGCTAAAAAGATGACCAAAGCCCATAGAACAGAGCTGCTGGTGTGTGTGTGGTGAATACTTTCAGAAACTTACTAGCGGCATCTATTTCAGCGTTTCCAATACGTGGAACCGGCTCGACCCGCCCACATCCACATTCTCCCTTTGAACATTATTCCTTACTTTAGTACCATTACTTCCTGGTACCAAACAAAGCAGGTCTACTCACTGTTCATGCAGAGGTGGACCTTCCAGACCCTGGAGACCACATTAGACCTGAGACTGTTGACTCACTGTCCTACCTGGAACTGTTGCTGTCATTAGTCACTTTTCCATTGGATATATTTGCAAAACTTTAGTGATATTTACTAAATATTGAAAAAACAGAAGTGCGTAATGTCTGTTTTTCCATTAAATCACACATGCGATGATTTGTTTATTTACTATCGCGGGATGACACGAGAAGTCATTCCATAAACATGGCGACCAACGTAAATATCATGTTGTTTTACAGATGTATACATTATTTTTATATATTTCCCCTCTATCTCGTACTAAATTAAAAAATGCTGTAGTTTCCTGGTGCATCCACACATACTGCACCATGTTTCTGTTAAAACTCTTCTTCTTTGCTTGTTGTAACGTCCGTCAACATCCTTTTTTTTAGTTCACGTGTTGTTGCAAAAAAAAGGTCTTTCCATTGCAGTTGTGCGCAATATACCAATTCGCAATTCCCGAAATACCACCTCTTGCCAGCGCAAACACTTTTTATCGAAAAACGAGTTTTGTCAAAATTGTCATTTTTACATTAGGTAAATTTTTATGCGCAAGTTGTATTTGCGATATTTGAGGGTCAATGGAAAAGCGTTAAAGGGTTAAAGGGTTAAATGTGCGATGAGTTCTGATGTATCATGTGAAATGTATCTGAAAGTATGACCACTTTCTGAATGAGGGAACACTGACTCCTGTCATTCCCTCACTCTTGATCATATTCATGACATCCAAATACAAGAAAGAGTTCATGAATAATTTTTCCTAAAGAAAGAAGAGGCTTTCAGGAGACAGTGTTTCGACATTAGAAAAGTCAGTCAGTCGTGTTTGTGAAGGATTCAAATACTTTGTTGTATGCGTCTGTTCGGTGGTTTTCAGCATGTTGTAAGTAGTTGTCAGCGTTAGAAGTGATCTTGCAAGCCACAGTTGTCATTCAGACCCCCCCAGGATGGGTATGCGGGAGGCTGCGAGGAAATGATCACAGTTAATTTATGACAATAATCCACTGTTATGACCCACAGAGCTGCAATAACCACTATTATTGGAAATTTGCCATGTTAGAAAAAGTGATTCATATATTAACCCTCAATGACCCAAACAACCACTGGAGACCAAAACCATCTACTGATCTAAAATGTTTAATAACTGCTGAACCACTAAACCTACCAATATGTTGAAATAATTGAGGTAAAATGCAATTCGTCATCTTGTCATGGTCATCAGATATGACCCATTTGGACGTTCAGAGGCTCCGTACTGTAGTTACCATGGAAACACCCCCATCTGCTACAACATTGATTCACCAGTAAAACCCATGGAATTGGATCAATGACAGTGGATGGAGACACTTGTTTTTTACTTTCAGTTATTGATATATTTGCTGAAAAAGTCTGTTTGTCTTCAGTTTTCTCAGTTTTCTAATATCATAACCCTGAACTTTAATCGGAGTTTTTAAGAACATCCACACAATTTGTAAATTAAATATTGGGAAATACCTGATTGAATGAATAATGGATCAATAATGTAAAAGCGCTTTGGGTGCCTTGAAAAGTGCTATAGAAATCGAATCCATTATTATTATTATTATTTGTATAATACTATAGCACATGGTGATAAATCACTTAAGAAAGATGAAGATGAAGAAGAGGGGAACCACCACAAACATACCACTGGGTCTTTATGGGTTAACTAAAGCAGGGTACACACCTAAAGATAATCAGGCTGTTTTTGTCTCGATTTTTCCCTTCCCAACCAAGGACGGCTAACACTAGATTGTTTTATGCTTTATAAGATTATCCTGTGGTCTGAGGTGTGTTAAGAGTGAATTTGTCCCAATAATCGGCTCCGACAATCGTAAATATTAAACTTGTTCAGTATTTACAATGAAAAAATTTTCGTGTGTGGGGAAAGCTGACGACTCCTGAGTCATGACTGCATGATTTGTGATGTGGAACGAAATGTAGCCAATCAAGAAGCGATCTGACTGAGGAACAAGGCAGCAGGCGTGAATGAAAACAAACATGGCCGACTTGAAAGATAAAGTTCAGTGGAGCTCAGAAATTTGTGATTTGTCCATCAAAAATAGCCCAGAGAACACCGTCATTCCCTCCTCTCGTATGTCCTCTTCCATGTTGCGTGTTGTATTTTCTGTTTCTTCTTTATTTTTGTTAGATCACATTTGAGTCTTGGAGGACTAGATTCTAGATCGGTGGTGGGACAGAATCTGTAAGTGCGTGATGTGCAGTGTTGAGATTATCGGAGCGCGCCACAAACAGTCCCATCAAAACTGTTGAATACCTGATTTTTTTATCTTCATGTGTGGACTCTTTAACAGATAAAAAATATATATATTCAGATTTAGATAATCCTCATGTGTGTATCCCGCTTTAGACTTTACATTATGTTGATACTCTTAAAAAAAATATTCTGGAAGCTCTTCTCCCTCCATGCTTTTATTTCTAATTATGTTCCAAATCATCCCAACAGAAGCTCCCTACATAACTTGTGTGTGTGTATACTGTGTGTTGTGTCACAGTCGGTTGTGTGTGGGAGCTGTGGCTTGATTGAGAGGCTCCAGTATGGCAGCCTGCTGGATAAACTGGCCGACCGCAGAGAGTGCAGCACCGTACTGCATCGCTGCCAGGCTCAGCTGGCCGCCGTTCCCTACCTGCCGCAGATCAGCACCCAGCAAGACAGCACACTGGTAAAGCAGCTGTACAGACTGTGAGGAGGCGTGCAACAGCTCATTGTTTGTGAGTGATCCACAGGAGTGTTGAATGCTGAGACTCGTGGTACAAAGAAAAAACTGAACTACAGTAACGCTCGAGTTAGCAATGACATTTTAACTCCGAAAAACCCACAAAGACACCAGTGACCGAAAGCATCTACTTATCTTTAATGTTTAATATTTGCTGATCCACTAATTCTATCAATACATGTAAATAATTGGTGTAAAATGCAGTTTGTCAAATTTTCATGATCATCAGATATGACCCATTTGGATGTACAGCACCTCTGGAGTTACCGTGGAAACACTGTCATCTTTATTTCACAAGTATAAGCTACAGATCTTGATAAATGCCAGTTCTTTTTGAGGCTTGTTTTTATGTTCAGTTAATGATATATTTAGCTGAAAAAGTTCTTCAGTTTTTTTTTATGTAATAACCTTTGAATCTATTCTGAGTTTCCATAAACATCTACATGATCAGTTAATTAAATATAGCGAAAAATGCATTATTTAGACTGAAAAATATTAAATATATAGGATTATGGTCATAATAGGTGTTGATAAATTACTTAAGAAAGGTTAAAAAGAGAGGAAAAATCCATTTAGGAGCTGCCATAAAAGTTGCACTGGATCTTTATGGGTTAATGATTCAGAAAGTACAGCCACATTAATTATGCGTCTGTTCAAGACGTGATTATATTTTACCTCAAACCCACTCTTATCTGTAATTTAAAACATTCACAACTACTGCAATATTAATTAGATTATTGTGCTGGACACATCAGCGGGGACACACAAAAGATGACGAACAAAAGCTTACGGTTGTGCTGCCTTCAAGTCCTTTCACAACAGTGTGGAACCGTGGAAAAACACATTAGAGTGGAACAGTAGCAGGTGTAGATGAAGCCAGTTTTGTGGAGCCTGCATGGGACGTTTGAGTTCCACAGGTGTTCCAGCTGATCCACGTACTTTGTCTTTATCGTAGTCTCTTCAGGTGGGAAGCAGGAACTTGGGTCTTTAAAACTGAATGTAAATATTTACAGGCGAAGGATGTCACAATTCTGAGTTTCTAAGCAGAACTGTTCAGAGTGGACACTTAACCCATAAAGACCCAAACAGCCACCTGCAACACAAGGCATCTACTGATTGAAACTGTTTAATGCCTGTCGATCCTTCAATCCCATCAATACATGTCAATAACTGGTGTAAAATACAGTTTATCATCTTTTCATAACCGAAGGGTTGGCGGTTTAAATCCCGCTCTGTCCTAGTCAGTCTGTTGGGTCCTTGGGTAAAAGGCTTCACCCTCCTGGCTTCCAGTGCCACTAACACTGGTGTATGAATGCGTATGAATGTTCGGTGGTGGTCGGAGGGACCGTTTGGCAGCCACACTTCCGTCAGTCTGCCCCAGGGCAGCTGTGGCTACAAATGTAGCTTACCACCACCAGAGGGAGAATGTGAGAGCGAATGAATAATGGATCAATAATGGGGAGCGCTTTGGGTGCATTGAAAAGCGCTATAGAAATCTAATCCGTTATTATTATTATTATTCATGGTCATCAGATATGACCCATTTAGATGTTCAGAGGCTCTGTAGTTACCATGGAAATGCTGTCTTCTTCTACAGCATTGATTCACCAGTAAAACCCATGGATCAATAACAGTGGATGGACACATTTGTTTTGTACATTCAGTTAGCAATGTCTTTGTTAAGAAAAAAAAGTATATTTTTCTTCATTTTTCTCCATTTTGATATGATTAACTTTGAATTGACTCTGAGATTTCCTTGGACATATATACGATCTGTTAATTAAATATAGGAAAATGCATGATTACACCAAAAAATGCTAAATACATAGGATAATATTCTAGAAAGAAATTGGTGATTAATCAGTTAAGAAATGTAGAAATGGAGAAAAATTCATTTGGGAACTGCCACAAAAATAGCACTGGATCTTTATGGGTTAAGCAAACGAGGAAGCGAGCAGTAGACAGAACAGAGAGGCATAGGGAAAGACAAAATTAAACCAAAAAATGTGCCATTCTAAAATAAAATGTTATTTTCAAATTCTGCCCTTTAAACATACAGTGGACCCCATGGATTTGTGATATATTGCATTAATAATCATTGTTAAGTCACTGAAATCTGTCAAGTATTATTCCCTTCTCCAAACCCACATGCTCCCTTCTGCACATGCTCAGTTCTGTCCAGGTCAAAACTGGATATTTCAGCAGAAGAACATCCAGGACATAACATGTTGAAATTGTCAATAATTTAGTTTTCTTTTTTTTTTTTCCTTATAAACAAACCTTACAATAACATATAACATATATATAATAACAATAACATATAATATAACCTTACAAACAACAACAAAAAAATCATTTGCATCTGTTTGTCTCATGCAGCTTTTGAAACACAAAAAATATTTTTCTTCAAATATTTCATCATAGTATCAGAAACTGTGTAAAATTTTAAGGGTGTGAGATATTTTAACATCAAGAGGTGCAGTGTGGAAATGACCTCACTTTTGGAGTCATCCTGGTCAATACTTATTACTGATGTAATGCTGAAACCACCTGCCCATGAGAAAAAAATTACTAAAAAGACAAAAACAAATGCTTGTTTGTCCTGCAACAAAAGAACAACTTACAGAACTGTGACACCATGTTAGTTAATGTACTGGAGATAACATTTATGTATTTATGTATATACACTGTTGCCCATAAAATTGGAATATAACATTTTTTGTGACAATGTGATTTATGTGTAACTGTGACTCAGTATGTAATCATTAAACCAGATTAAAGATGATTATTGATGTGTATTAATAGAAATAAGAAAAGATCACTGTTTATTCCAACCTTTATGGGTAACAATGAATTTATTTATTTTTTTCTTACTTACTTTTTTACTAAAATCTATTGGCCTTAGAAAACCCACTTCAAAATCATCCATGTAAGAGGACAACATGAAATTCCTCGAATCCTTCTATTGACGTCAGCGCTGATGTACAAGAAGCAGCAAAGGAAACACAGGCTTTTCATAGACCAGACTAATGACACTTAAAGAACACAAAATACGTTTCAAAATGAGAATGTGCATCGGTGAATTTGAAAACTTTTATATTTCAAGGACAGGTTTTGTGTGGAAATATTGTTTTGCAGACCAACTAAGTACAGCATACAATACATGTATGTTTTCAAGGTTCAACTTATTGTCATTACTTGTATATTAAAGAAACTACATCAATACTCAGGACCAGCAAGGGCTACATCTTAAAAATTCCTATTAAATTAGTCCTATATTAAAACAATAACAGTAAAATCTGACAATAACAGTAAAACCTAATAATTACTAATGCCTGCTTTTATAGAGAATACTTGTCAATTGATTTGTGTTTTTGTTTTTTGTTTTTTACTACATGACATATTATCACTAAACTTAAACCCCCTTATTTGTGGTGAAGGAGAAAATATGGCCACAGAAACTATTGTATTGTTGCATAACCCACTCCAACACCTCAGAGAATATATGCTCTGTCAGTTATGCTCCAGACTGTATGAATATTAAATAGAAGATACAGACAGACTCAGACTGTGTGAAAACTAACTGGAACCAGAGAAAAAGCGTCTATAACCTAAACCCATAGTGTCAGTGTATTTATCAGTGCATATTTCATGCTAAAGCTGTGATATGTAAAACTTATTTATTGATTTATTGCTTGTGTAACAATCTCAATATTTATGACTATTGTAACAACAGTCATAAATATTGGATAGATATGTTGAAATAAACATGTCTTTTAAAACATCGACACCTACGCGTCACAAAATCAATATAGAACAGACACTCCGAGAAAACTACGCTGCGATTATCCCACGTTTCCTATATCGACAGTACTGTGCAAAAGTCTTAGGCCACATTTAGCTTTGTTGTTTTTGCAGGGTTGAAATGAGCATACATATTTATTTCTTATTCTGTTTTCTTCAGATACAGCAAGAAAATACAGGAAATATGTGCACGGACTTAAAAGACACACAAAAAAACTCAACTAAATGGGTTCCAAAGGTTAAAGTCAGTATTTATCGTGACCCCTGACCTTATGACAAGCTGCTCAAAGTTAGAAATATTTGACATTTTGAATGAAACTTGGTATAAAGTTAATGCAATGAATTCTCATATTGTCTGAACAAAGGGGTTAAAAACATGTTAAGGGCAAAGTGAGGTCACAATAAGTTCTACCACGGGTTTATAGAAGCAGTTTGTTCCCTGAAACTTTAGTTTTTACTGCTGTATATACTTCACATATATCCAGATTGTATCTAAATACAGAGACTGAGATATTATGTGTTGACATTAGAGTTTTACTAAACAAACAAACCAAGTATTGGACCAAGACTTGTGCACAGTACTGTATATGCATATAAGTTGGTTTTACCTGCAGTAGACCACTGCCAGCACCAGCATGTGTACTGGTGTTGGTAAAATATAATGCTTCTACTCTTATATGTACAGTTGTGTTCATAAGTTTACATACACTAGCAGAATTTGTGAATGTTTTGGGCCATTTTTCAGAGAATATGATTAATAATACAAAAACTTTTCTTTCACTCGTGGCTAGTCATTTGGTGAATCCATTTATTATCAAACGAATGTGTTTGCTCTTTTTAAATCCTACTGACAACAGAAACTATCCAAATGACCCTGATCATAAGTTTACATATGCTAGTTCTTCATCCTCTGTATTGGCCCCGCCCCTTTAACATAAATGACAGATGTTAGTCTTTTGTGGTAGTTGTGGATCAGACACTTTATTTCCTCAGATGTTAAATCTGTCCATTCTTCTTGGTAAAACACCTTCAGTTCTTTCAGATTTTAGGTTTTCTTCATGAACTACATGTTTGACTCCGCCCCCAAAGTGGATCAATGATACTGAGGTCAGACTCAGATGGACACTCCTTCACCTGCACTTTTTTCTGCTGTAGTCAATGACAGGTGGACTTGACCTTATGTTTTGGGTCATTTTCATGTTGGAACATCCAAGACCGTCCCATGTGCATTCAGTCAGTGTATGTAAACTTATGAGCACAACTGTATGCTGTGTTTCAGGGTTTTTTTTCGAGCCTGTAAGCCACAACTTCAAGCCACAACTCATGACTTTATAACATTCGAGGTAAGTAACACCAAAAAGCCTGAGCGCGAGGAATTGATCCTTGTTTTTTCGTGTTTGTTGATTGTTCTGTTGTGTTTGATTGCTGTTGTTGTTCACGTTGTCTTATTGTTTACTTTATTGTGTATTCCTTTGTGTTGCCTTGAAGGATTTATGTTTGTATGCATGTACTGTATGTACTTATTTATTTATCTATTTACTTTTCTGGTATGTCAATATAGGTGTGCGTGCGTGCGTGCGTGCGTGCATGCGTGCGTGTGTGTATGTGTGTGTGTGTGTGTGTGTGAGGATGATAAGTAAGCTTAACTACTTACAAAAGATCCAAGGGACTTGATTTTTCATATATTATGTTGATAGGAAGCTAAAGGATAGACTATTATGTGGAGAAGGGGTGGGATTAAATAAATTATACTTCCTCCCACTCCTTTTCAAATGTGGGAATGAAATCAAACTTTGTTTTCATGTATGGGTGTAAGCTTGTTTTTTTTTCCATAATTTCTTACAGTCTGTTTTATTTCTAAGGACTAACTAAGATTACTTTGTTTTGTTGCATATTTGAAATAAACTAAACCCAACAAATAACAAATAGTTGTGGTAGTTGGATGTAAACAAATCAGCATGACAGACCATACGGGGCTTATGCTCATGGAAACAGAGGAGATAAAATGGTGCAAAAGGCAAGAGAAGCTGTTATACCTTTGATGTTACGTTATCTGTATATTTGGATACGTATTTGGTACAAATTTACTCTTGCACTCAGTGGACTGAAAACTAGCTAACGCTACAGTAGCTGCTGATTATGCAAAACATTTGCATATAAATAACGTTTTAGAGCAAATATCTTATTTTAATAAACAATTTGCATTGACACCGCATCCATGGGGGCCGCCATTGTTGTTTCACAGGCTACGTGATGTCAGAGCATGGAACTGGGAGTACATGGATCTAGTACGAGTTCACGCGTGGGAAATCACCATCTAAGTGCGTTCTCAAAGGTAGAAAGTTGGAAAAACACAGGTTACAGGTTGCCTGAAACGCATCAGTACTTATACTCCAATTCGATCTGAGGGTCCATGTTTTAAAGAAGTGAGTGTTTAGCATTTTTTAATGGAATTGTGCATTTTAAACATTTCCCTGTGGTCTACATAAACTGTAAATGCTCTGCTTGGGTCTGAATTCTTCATTCATTCAACTCCACAGGTCCATCTTAAACACTATTTCTGACTAATGACACCAGAAAGGTCATTTTGAGCACTGGCCCTTTAAATGCAAATGAGCCACTTCAGGCTCCGCCCCCTCCAGGTGGTTGACTGCGCTGTTCTGTCCCATTCAACCAACAACTGAACATTTCAGGTAATCGTCTTGAAGTTTGGACATATTTTCAATGTGGACTACAACCACTGCTGCTGACAGTTATGTCGTACTCAGAGAAATGTTTGTGAGAAGTCTTGACCTTATTTGTGCAAATGTTGTGACGTAACTAGTATAAATGTAATAAATTAAGCAGGAATTAAAACAGGTTGTAGAAAACCACTCGATTTTTGAATAAATGAATGAATCTAAAGATATCTTTGCAGCACCTGGAGGGTTCAAATTCAAACTTTATGAACTATTAGGGTCCAAATACACAAATAAATGAACCAAAAATTAATAAATATGACCCCTTTACGTTTTAATGAACAATTCAAACTCCAGTTGGTCCGAGTGTACAACTTTACATAATGATTTCACCATTTTGCCATCTACAGACCAAAATCAGTAGTATTTTCTTTTTTCTTCCTCTTCTTTTTCTTCTTTTTTTGCCTTCATTATCATGGAACTGTTATAGAACTCTTCAGCTAGATTTACAGTTAATTCTAAGCCAAGCAAAGTAATGTTTCTGTTTACAATTTGGAGGTACCGTATTATTCCATTTAGAATATTCATTAAGAGCCCAACCTGGCTCATATTTACATGGCAGATGTTTTCCTCTGACTCCAAACTGTTTAAAAAAATAATGCCATACTGCTGTGTTCATATAAATTAAGGGAATGAGGTGAATCACTATTATTCCACTGCTTCCAATGGCAGATAATGGATAATGAAAACCCAGGAAACACTGGGCTATGTTTCAGTCTGGTTAAAAAACGCATTGATAAACCCGCTAATGTTAGCATTTAGCCACTAATTATCATCATCATTGCATCATAGAAGAGAGATGTTCATTTTCAAGTACTAAATTGTCTTGCAGAACATACTTTACTATTGAATGAACTTTGCATAGCCTGTGTTTTCAGGCATAAAGTCAAATAATTGACAATTTGAGTATTTCTGAGGTGAAAAGACAGCAAGCAAATTGGGGGTATGTGCATCTGGACCTGAGATGCACCTAATAAATGATGTACTTCCAGGTGAAACCATATGAGGTGGCTTTTTTTTTTTTTATTATTATTATTTTCTAGGTAGTACCACTGAGTCACCTCACCACATTCATGCCCAAGACATAAAATATTAGTGCAAAGATTCGAGAGGTTTTCAGAAAATTTAACCCCTCAAAAATCCATGTCTACAGAATGAAAAATAATAGGGATCCTTAAAGTTTAATACTGGTCAGTGCCTGTGCTGTTTAGATGGTTAGTTGTTGTATGTATGTATGCACACATGCAAAACTCACACTCATTCCTGCCTGATCTCACTTTTTGCAAAACAGTTGCAACACAAGAGAGAACTAGGCGATCTTGTTTTAATAAAGTCCTGAATTATGCACAGCAATAAGCAGAGCCTGAACCTGAATATTTATGAACTAAGAAGCAGAGACAGAAATCCGAAGGCAGAGCTGGCACTCTTACTGCACTATGTTTGTGAGTTTGTTCATGTTAGAGTGGAAAAAGTGAGTAACGAGTGGGGGTGGGGGTTAAGTTGCAAAAGATAGAAATACTCTTAGTAAGAAGCAAATCCACATGCAGCATGTCATGGTGTTTGTGTGTGGAGTAAATTACATGGTGGGATGGAGCCATGCAGTAATAAAGAGCACTGAAAGTTGATTGCAAAAAGGCTTAACCACCCTCTGGGCGTGCATCACCCTCCAAAATAATAAGCTACACTCACCAGTTTAGTACCTTAGTGAAAGTAATCCTGATTTATATTGAATGTCAGATCCTGACAGCACCCTCTGTCTGTGGGATTTTGTGTTACTTTGGATTGAACCGTAACTTCTGATTAAATATTTATGAACTAAGAGAAAGCGATAAAATGGAAACGCGGATAACACACCAGCGGTTGTAAAATTTGTAATTGAATGCAACATTTAAAAAAACAAAACAAAAAAAATAGTTACATAATGAGGATTTACATTGATTGTTTTATTTCTGGGTGCTTCTATGAAACTGGGTTTATTTTGGTATTTGGCACTTTTCCAGCTTTTTAGACCTAATAATAAAAGAGAAATTTCAACATTTTTCCCACCAGGATGTACTTAATGATGATCTCAGATAAATGCCAAAAAATTATACTCTTGCTCTGAGCCATCCCAAAATTAATGTATGTTTAATCAAATATTGGGGCCAAAAATAGGACTAAAATTGGGACATGAAAATCTACCTATAGCTGTAAATAAATAAATATAATATAAATAAAGACACTATGATAAATTTGATGAGCCTAGTGGTTTTTCTAATCCGGATATGTGGGTTTTTTTATGAATCTCAGTCTCATTCCAGGTTTTGTGTGTAACCCATCGTGTCCACTCATGTTACATGCAGAACCTGCCCATTTAAACACAAATAAATCACCAGTGGTCATTTTTGTGAAACACTTCCATAATTAGTTGGATTCCCAAAATGTACCTGTGAGAGAATAAAAAGATATGTATAAAAAAAAAATTAAAAAAAAATCCTTCATCATTTTTGTGTCCTTTTTACCGTGTTACATGCTGATTTTTGTATAAAAATAATGTAGTGAGCCGCTCTGATCCTGTTATGGGGATATTTTGTGCCGAGCCACGTGACTCATGTTGTTGATAGTGTCAGCGCGTCATGTGCGCTACTTTGGAAGATGTAAATATGCATTAAAATCAAGTTGCTGTTATGTGTTATGTAGTTGTATGAGTCCTGTTCTGCCTGTTGGGGAGAGTATCTGAGTTAGCCGAATATTTCAGTTTGACACCATGACTGAACGGTGTGTGCTGCTGTCATAGTGTCTGTGCTGTTTTAAACATGTGCTTGAATAAGAAAGTAAATAAAACTGTAGATGTAAATAGTCCTACGGTGTATTGGAGCCCTAAAAATACAAAGTTTTCTCTTCCATGACTTTATTCTACCAAAACGTCACAATAATATTAAAAAGAAATTGTATAAAAATGTGTGTTATCTGAAAAATAGCTTATCTTGTGTCTCTTAAAACTGACCCAAAGTGTTTCTAAACTTCTTTGCTAAGTCAGTTTCCAGGCTGATTGAAACTAACAAGGGTTGAATGATTCTAATTATTCACTGCAGAAAAATGCCATACAAAATGAAACAATAATATAGTTGTGATATGCAGTTAGTTTCATTTAGACTGTTGAACTGTACTGTTGGACAGTTTAATATAGTTATATTGTATTTTTTTAGGTGATTGGGATAGGAAATGATTGTGGTAAGGAGGTAAAAAAAAAAAAAAGATCCATAAAAATCAGACACCAACACCAGTATTACTCCCCCATAACCACCCCTAACATTCATTTGTTTTTGTTTGGTTTTTTTAAATCTTGGTTATTTTAACATTCTTTAATAAATCAACTGGTAACACTGATTTTCTAGAAAGGTCAGCCTTAATAACACAACTCAACATTCAAGTTATTAATGTGTGATGAAATAAATATGAATAAGTTGATATTATCTGCCACTTTTAGCTTTGGAATCATTTCATATTGACTCCAAAAACAACACAAATAACTACCAATAACAGGAAATTTGACTTGCTATCATGAAGCCTCATCCAATTAGCATTTCAACACCATTTTCTCATCTCGTCTTTTAAATAAACACACATTAATACACTTTTTTAAAGGTCAAGGCACTTCACTCAGAAACCTCATCCTCTTATTTTCCTCCCCGTCTCAGTTTCCTTCATTTATTTTCCACCCCAGTCCTCTTCTTCTGCTGCTTCCTATCCTGTTCCTCACTCAGCCCCAGCCTCAGGAACCATTTCTCACTCCGCCCATTTCTCTGTGGCACTGAAGATAGCACATGAAGTTAATTTTCATGTAAGTGGACTCTTCAAGTGTTGCCTCCTAGGCCTCGAGCACATCCCGGCCAGCCTTATTCATCCTAGCAGCGGGTCGGCTCCATGGCTTGGATGTCAATTAATGACACACTCCACTGATGCAAGGAGAGAAAGTGGGCAGAGGTTTCCATCTAATAGCCGACATCTTGTTTCCCACCAGCCAAAGTTTTCCCCAAGTCACGATGGGGCACTCTGGGGACTTATCAGTTAATAGTATTAACTGCAGAGGGCACAGTGATGGCACACCTAAAAATCCATGACTGTGAGTCACTCCCTTTGTAATCTATAACTGGAAAACACTGTCCCTGTTGCCTTTAATGGATCCAGGAGGTGAGCTAATCATCTGAACTCTTTAAGAGGCTTGTAAAAAGCTTTTAAACATGTGAGGTGCTACACTTTTTTCTTTGTTTTTATTATCTCTAACAAAACACAATAATGTGAATACGTGGCTGAAAAATTAATTTTAGAGATAAATTTAGCTTTTTGCAAATGCATCCTTTTCACTATTTCCCATTCAACCCATAAAGACCCAGTGTGATCCAGTTTTATCTTGATACGAGTAAAAACCCAGATAACTTTAGA
>JAPTYQ010000019.1:17951004-17964116 GCA_029814465.1 Ostorhinchus cyanosoma
ATGCGTTCGATGTCTCCTTCCATGTGTGTGCAATTACGCATCCAAACCGTTTGCACCTCCCTTTGAGACGTGTTAAATATAGACACAGTTTCTATCAGCAAACTTGCTTTAGGGTTTGATAAATCACTTTGCGTGTGCTAAATTAATACATTTACGTTTTGTCCTCCCAGCACATGCACAATTAAATGCCCCATATTACATATTTATTGCAGCAAATGTACTAACTGGATACAGATGCATTATTTTTCACATTTGAAAGACACAACCCCTACCTAATGCGCACTGTTAGTAAATCAGTTTCTACGTTTTTAGTGTATGCAATGAGTTTGCATCCGTTTTTATACAAGTAAACCATTGGCAGATCTAACCCTAACTGATTCATTTTGACAGCCCTAGTTTCTTCAAATAACCTTTTAATATCACTTTTCATGAAACTTACGTTAGGGTTATGGTGGAAACAGAAGTTTGAGCCAAATGAATTCATTCAACTCATTTTGTCAGGAAACATCTTCCAATTTTAATTTGGCCCATGTCTGAAGCACATCAACACCATAAATGGTTCACTGGTGACCTGCTGGATATGTTAAATGTTAAATGTCTTGTTTTAGTAACATCCCTCCATAGACCCCTGACCTCAGTGTTTCTAAAATCCAGACTCAGCCCTGATGATAAATCCCTACGTGGTTCTTTTTTCCTGGTTTTCTGCTTATAGGCCAAAGTGTCTAGAAGAGCTCACATCTCCAGGGAATTATTCCCTGCATCTGCTCCTGAGCAAAAAGCAGCCAAGAGGAGCTTACATTCATCTAAAAACCAACCTCAAACAGCCAATGAAAGCTCCTCCGACTGAATCTACACCTGTGGCTTCAGTCATAATGTATTGGAAAATGGAAAGAAACCTAAGAATTAACATAATTCTACTTTACAAGATATGCACTGAGACAGGATTTAGTACCCCGCTCCCCGAAGAGGAGGCCAGGGGTATTGGTTCAGTTTGTTTCTTTGTTTGTTAACACTCTAGCAGCAAAACTATTAGTTGAATTCATACCAAATGGGGTTTATAGATTACCAGTAACTCAAAATAGATGTGGGAAAAGTAAATCAAAATTACAAATTTTTAGGAATGTTTTTTCCTCCCATTTTCTTATAATGGGCGAAATTTCACGTCTATAAAAACATCAATTTTGTTTTGATTTATTTCAAACTTGGCACCTACATAGATATGCTGACCTCAGCACATGCATACACATGATGACATCAGCTGGATCGATGCCAAATTAAGCTACAGTACGTCCAAGAGGCGGGGTTTGTTGTGTGTGGCATCACTTGTTTTGACTTTCAGTTTTTTACGAATTGTAGCAAATTGCACATCTGTTACATTCCATGCAGACGTTGTCGGTATTGATTTGTACAATAAAAAATATTAAAATACACTTTTGCAAGCATTTTATACTTTATTCCTTCTTAATGTTTTCTTAAAGTTCAATCATTGTGACATATACAACTGCCCTCTTAAAGAAAATATCAATCTCCTGGTTTCCAGAGTTGTTTTTCATGTACCCTTATCCAGTAGGTGATGTTCCCTCAATCCATTCTATCTGGAAACTTTAAACTGGATATTTTGTAGATGTCATAGTTCTTCACTTTACCTTTTAAAAATAATTGTAGCCCCTGTAATTCATCTTGCCCTGTCCTCCACCCCTCCATCCTCCTCCTCTTTGTTGACTCTACTTTGTCATTCCACCGACGGAACCTTCCAGAAGTCGTCCTCTCACCACATACACAATCTTACTCCAGGGTTACCATCAGTGATTTCAATACATCACATTTATTTCAGTAGTGTTCAATGGGGAAAACAAAATTAAAGTGGAGTTTTAAAACTTGTAAGACAACCTCCAAACATGAAATAGTTTCAGTCTATGATATTTAGCAGCATTTAGTGGTGAAGTTACAAACGGCTGACAATCCCTTGCATCCACTGAAACTATGAAAACAATGTCTATTTGTCCATTGTCTATTTTACGCTTTTTAATTAACGGTGCAATAATTCTAGTCCATATTCCAACATAGTAGATGATGGCAGCACACGTTAAATTAGCTTTATATACACTACAGTAGCATTTCCACTTCAAAAATACAAATGTGACCTATTTTTCAATACAAAGATCTGAAGTATTGCCAAACATGACAGCGTATTGGATTGCACAGATATGAACTGAATCTCTTCACACCAACAAACCTGCTTCTTCTTCTCCATTTCAGCCAAAGCAACAGAAAGTGACCAGATGGGATGAGATCTAGAAGCACTGTGGTTGTTTTGATGACTGAATACAGCTCCAAATGAAAAGAAAGGAGTTTTGTGCTGAAATCGCAGCGTCTGTTTTACACAGGTGAGTTTGATCATGGAGTTTATGAAGGTATAAAGTAAGTATGTGATGTTATATAATCACTCGTTTTTCTGAACCGCTTAATCCTCGAGAGGGTCGTGGAGCTGCTGGAGTCTATCCCAGACACCATCAGCCTAAGGCGGGGTACACCTTAGACGCTTTGCGGTTTCATAACAGGTGCTGGAAGCTGCAAACAATAAAAATTAAAAAAATAAAGAAGAGGAAGTTACTGTAAAAACATCCCCACAACATGGAAGACGCTGTGGAAGAGGACCCTCTGCCTCTTTAGTTAAAAAAGATGACAATAACATCATTTTCAGGTCATTATAGTCTAATAACATAATTCTGGATTTTACGTTCTCGATCTTTCTTGATCTTTAAGTACAATATTGACGCACATCTGCTGTAAAGTGGTCACAATCTCACTCATACTAGATAAAACATATCCACATGAATATCATACCAACTTGATGCTTGAGTTCTTCAATCTACATGTACACAAGGATGGAGAAGATTGTCTTATTCACCTTTGCAGACTTGTCAAAATGTTGATAGTTTTTATTAGGGCTGCACGGTATTGGAAAAAAAACTAACATTGCGATTTTTTTTTAACCCTGTAATATTGCGATATGAAAAAATATTCAGGAGGATATCATAGCAGTTTGGTGCCGACGTAAACGGTCAAAGAAATTAGTTATGTTATGTCTCGTCCGGATAACTGATGTTGCTTTTCTTTATGGCACCAAGTCTTCGTTTTCGGAGATTTTCCTCTTGTTCGTTGCTCATTTTTTAATGTTGTTACCAGCGACTCACTCCAAACTGATTTATGATAATAATGGATTAGATTTATATAGTGTTTTACTATGAACACATGCTCAAAGCGCGTACAGTGGATCCATTATTCACTCCCTCTGGTGGTGGTAAACTACAGATGTATCCACAGCTGCCCTGGTGCAGGCTGCATGGCCCCTCCGACCACCACCAAACATTCATACACCAGTGTGAGGAGCAGCACTCAAGTATTTTGCATAAGGATACAACAGCACATGACAAATAACAGATCGGGATTTGAACCACCAACCCTTCGGTTACTGGATGACCTGCTCTACCTCCTGAGCCATGACCACCCCTAAGAACCACAGTGATTGGTGGATGGCTGTGCGTTGTGTGTCAGGTACCCAGGCTGAAATTAGACGAGAACACATTGTGTCGGTTTGCCTCCTACACTGCAGGACCTGCAATGTGACTAGTGCACACGTACATTGTGATGACGATGCTCAAACCATATACTGTGCAGCTCTAGTTTTAGTTTTTACAAACTCATGTGCTTCTTTTGAGGTAGACTAAAATCAATCACTGTCACTTGTTTAAAGTAGAAAGGCTCCTTCTCGCCATGCACCTGATGCAGTGTCTAGACAGGGGGTTGGAATCCTGCAGCTCCGAGACGCTTTCCACTGCTTCTCTGTAGCTTTGTCACAAAAAAAAAGGAAAATATATAGAAATGTAAAACACCTACGCTTGCATCATGCAGTATTGCCAAAACAAATAATGTGTTTTAATAATCTGTCAGCTCAGGTCGGTGAATCATACACTGCACTGCAGTTTAAACGTTGGCTGAGCTCTGTTATGGATTTATTTTCAGAGTAGGCTACTTTTTATTTTCTGACACATCATATCAACTATTTTCTTTATTGTACTTTTATTTCAAACCTATAAAGGCACCATAAAACTACATTATTAAAGAAATATTCTGAAAATGCTAAGATTGGACAGTGTTTCAATGGAAAAAGGTCATGTGGTCTGATGAGTCCAGACTGACCCCGAAGACAAATGGATGAAGTGATCATGCTTAGTGCCTACAGTTCAAGCTTGTGGGGGCAGTGTTATTTCAGTTGGTCAGCTCTAGGTTCAGCAATCTCCAAAAAAAATGGTGGAAAGTAATGGTGGAATATAGCATAAGCTTGACGGAACAATGATTATACCATAGTCAAAGCTAAAGGCAGTCAAAATGAATGATAGTGTGGACTTTTTTTTTTTTTTTTACTGCAGATTATTTGTCCAAAAGAGTGATATTTAGCTTTTTTAAATGGAATTATGCATTTTAAAACATTTCCTTGCAGACTACAAAAACTGTAAATGCTCTACTTAGGTCTAAATTCTTCATTATTCAACTCCACAGGTCCATCTTCAACACTATTTCTGAGTAATGACACCAGAAAGGTCGTTTTAAGCACTGGCCCTTTTAATGCAAATGAGCCACTTCACGCCCCGCCCCCTCCAAGTTGTTGATCGTGCTGCTCTGTCCCGTTCAGCCACTTGTATTTGTTAATACAACAAACAGCTGAACATTTTCAGAAATCGCCTCGAAGTTTGGACAGATTTTCAGTTTTTACTACAACTGCTGCTGCTGATAAATAATTTTGTCGTACTCAGAGAAATGTTCATTAGAAGTCTTGATGTTATAAGAAAATGAAGTGTAGAACGAACATAAAAAGCCAGTGTATCTCTATTACAGGGGTACATCTGTGGAATAATTTAGACCAAAACCTAAAAATGTCCTCTTCAATTTGTGCATTTTAAAGGGTGTATAAATCCAGTATAATAACAAAATATAGAACATTATCTGAGTATTTGAATATCTAGTTAGAATGTAGAAGAATGCATAAAATAAGATATTATTCTAATAAATTAATACAGAATGTCATATTTAGGAGATATTAACACATCTATTCAACACTGTTTATCACAGTTTATATTTAAACGGTTAATTATGTAAATGTGATTGTGTGTGAGGTGACTAAAAAAATGTATGTGAATGCTTTGTGTTATTGGAAAATACAAAGAAAAAAAGTGTGTTAACAAAGCAAAGGAAGCGGAATTGATTTATTAGTTTATAAAAAGGGGGTGGAGCCTATAAGTTACATTTCTTCCCATTCCTTTTCGAGTGCCTAAAAAATTTGGTTTGACCATGTTGTACGGTTCTTTATCTGATGATTTTATGTGCTCAAAATAAAACTCTAACTATATGTACAAATGTCGTGATGTAAGTAGTTATAGATGCAACTGTCACACCATGGTGAGGTCTGTCTTGTCTTGGGGTTTGTGTTTTGTTATTTCCTGTTTTATTTTGAAATCCTAACTCTCCTCTCGTTTCAGAGCCCTTGCCCTTCCTCGTGTGTTTCCTGAACCCTGCCCTAATTACAGATTGTCTCCACCTGTTCCTCATTCCCCTCATGTGTTTAGTCTGTGTCTCCCTTGTCTTGTACCAGTGTGTCTTCGTTCTTCATTCACCCGTGCCTACTTCCTTGTCCGTAGCCTTTGAAAGATTTCCACCTAAGCCATTGTACCTCGCGACGAGTGATTTTTTGTTGATAATTTAAATAACTTAGTTCTTCCTTAGTCATAGTTTATGTTTATTGCTTAGTTGTTTTTTCCTCTTCTGAGTGATCTTGTGTTCATTGTTAGATTCTCTTAGATATAGATCATAGTTTGTAATTTACCTCTGTTTTTCTTTTTGTTTTGTAATTATTTTCCCTCCGTTGTGGAGCATCTTTTGTTAACGTACATTTTAAAGCCTTTTGATTTACTTTCTGGGGAAAGTAATTTATTTTGGTTTAGATTTTCATAACCCTTTTCCTGTCCGCTGATAGTTTCTTTTCCTCCTTTTGGAGCAATTTTTATTTGTTAAGAATTTTTTGTTCTTTAGACTGTATTTCCAGCTAGAATAAATAATTTCATAGCCTCTTGATTTGTCACCCTGTTTAGAGGTCTCTGGCTGTGCAAATCAATAAAGTCGTTTTTAGAAGTATTCTCTGCTGTTGAGTCCCGGCCTGACGGCAACCAATTGAGAGAATTTAAACAAGTTGTAGAAATCCACTCGGTTTTTCCCAAAATGGATATAAAAATAGCTTTGCAACACCTGGAGAGTTCAAATACAAACGTTATGAACTATTAAGGTCCAAATAAACGAACCAAAGACTAATAAAGGTGGGTTTAGCTAAATATGGCCCCCTTTAACCTACTGTAGATCACATTGACATTCTGTCCAGGAGAACAAAAGTAAATGTTTGTAGCCCCGTAAGCGTCAAAAACTGCTCCACATCTGTTGAATTTTCAGCCATTGCAATTTTGTAAAATGTATTATATAACAAATGTATCATCCTGTGGAACTAAACTCATGCCTAGTTTGAGTCCAGACGTCTGTTTAAACTCACCTTTAAGCTCACCCACATCTCATTTATTCAGAGACAACATTTTGTTTGCTTTCTGCCAACAGCTCTCCAGTTTACAGTTCTCCAACAGTAAATGAAAATGTTATAGATGTCACAGCCCTCAAATATAGGGAATTTTGGACATCAGACTCCTCAAACTTGTTGCACTGCAAAAATCTAAATCTTACCAAGTGTTTTTTTCTCATTTCTAGTCAAAATATCTCATCACACTTAAAACAAGATATAATCACCTAAAGAGTAACTTGAAAGTGAACTTATCTGAGATTTTAATAGATATCGGGAAATCTTATTTCTAGAAATCTTACCAAGTTGATTTTCACTTGTTCCATTGGCATTTTTTTTTTTTTTGCTTGAATTAAGCTAAAAAAAAATAAAAAATCTTGAATTAAGCAACAAAGAAAATCTGCCAATGGAACAAGTGAAAATTATCTTAAGATTTATTTATTAAGCTTTCTTGAAAAAAGATTTTCAAGATCTATTGTCTAAAAATAAGTTCACATATAGTTCACTTTCAAGTTCCTCTTTAGGTGATTATGTTTTGTTTTAAGCGTGATGAGATATTTTGACTAGAAATGAGAAAAAAACACTTGGTAAGATTTCAAGTTTTGCAGTGTGATAATCCCTCTTTTGAGGTATTTCTGGCACTTCAACTTTCTTCTAAGAATCCAGCAAAGATAAAGATCCATCCTTGGGACATTGAGCAACAACTTTCTGCTCTTTGTATCATGAATGAAAACTTGTTGGTGCTCCTCATTTTTCATTGCTTGCGTTCCATTCACTCTAAATGTTATTTGTACTAGTTCGCTCTGTGGAATGTCCTTTTCACATACTACCCTTTTCTTCACCCAATCTTTAGTCCTTAAGTGGAACATGATGTATAAGTAATAACACTCATTACTTCTATACCTGCCATGTGGGGAGATTTCTTTCTCTGTATTGAAGAGCCTTGATGAAAGGACTTGAGTGATTGGATTGTGTATGGTCCTATTTCTGTTTACTTCCAATGTGAAATCACAAAGGCATTACTCTGACTGCACTCTGTACATGCGTTTTACATTCATGGCTTTTGTATGAACATAGCTCTAACAGCTGGAGTGGAGGTCTCCATGTGGGCGATCATTCACGTAACAGCAAGTAACAGAATACAACTAAAATTCAAGCAGCATCCACTGAAGTCTTCAGCCTCTACAAAAGGATTAAGGCAGCCCTGACAAAGGAAGAGCACTCGAAAAAGAGAGGTGATTACAAGTGCTTCACAGGCTATTTTATTTCCGGTTGGTCAAATAGTATTTAACCACAAGATTATATGACGTATTTCTTATTTATTAGTATCAAGCTTGTGTGAACAAACTGAGCAGCAGTTCCTTGAATGTCCACTTAAGGGGGACTCTAAAAATGAGCAAAAGCGAGTCAATGGTAATTCCACCTCAAATCAACAACTGACCTTCATTTGTTTTCTTTAAACTGTCACAAGATAAGTGTGCAAAACATCAGCCTTACATCTTGATTCTTTTTCAGCTCACTGGCCGATGATAGCTTTTGTGAAGGTGCTGTGCCTTCATTACCGTCGTCTTCGTCATTACCGTCGTCCTTTTCTTCAAACATCTTCTCTGGCTAAACAACTGGTCGGATTCATTTCAAATTTTTTGTAGCTTCCTTGGAACAATATCTACAAAGTTCACAGTTTTGAGAAATTTTGATTTTTGAATCTTTTATACATTTTCTAAAAATATTCACAATCCAATCCAAACCAACTTTCTTTATAAAGCACTTTAAAACAACCACAGTGGACCAAAGTGCTGTACAGAAGACTGAAAGCACGGTAAAAAAATAATAATTAATTAAGAAACAATAAAATCATGAAATCAAATAGATAAAACAAGTTAAAACATGAGGTTACAAAATTCTGGGAATTTTCAAAGTTGGAAAATTTCCATGGGAACTTCAATATAGTTGGGGAAAATATATTGCAGCATAATCTTGGCTCAAACAACCAGCTTTAATGCCAGTCCACTCCTCAGTCACATGCACACAGCACTGCTTACTGCAGGGCTATTGAGGCCACGCACTGGGCACGCCCCCGCATGCACAGATGATTGTTAAACCCTGGAGACCACACTTTAGAGCCCAAAGCACCAGACTATTGAAGCCACACAGTTGAGCCTGTAAAGTCAAGTAAATTTTTTATAATATTATG
The DNA here is from genome assembly GCA_029814465.1 of Ostorhinchus cyanosoma. NCBI lineage: Eukaryota > Metazoa > Chordata > Actinopteri > Kurtiformes > Apogonidae > Ostorhinchus > Ostorhinchus cyanosoma. Next base: position 17,959,818 of record JAPTYQ010000019.1, read on the forward strand.
GGGTAAATATATTTGAAGTATAATGGTTTTACTGTTTAACCTGCAAAAATTTAATAAAAATGTATTCATACAGTAGCTAGCTAGCTGGTAAAGTAGGTGCTAAATGTAAGCTATTTTTCATTTCATTGACCATTCAAAGCAACACTAGATGTTTTTTCAACCTTCAAACTATATTTTCCATGTCATTTTGGTGGAACAACCACTCACAGTAGGTTCAGTTCCACTGTGGTCATCAGTCTAAAGTGCTTCTGTGGCTTTCACTGGCACTGCGGAACTTCAGGACACAGGTAGGTATCCCCAAAAAACTAGAAACTGTATGGTACAGTTTGTTTAAATTACCCCCAGTTTCCAGTTAATTCCCATAAATTCCCATAATCCCCATAGAAAGTTTCCAATTTGGAATATTTCCAAAATTCCCCAGCTTAACTTCCCATGGAAAGTTTCTGGAAATTGACTGGAAATTTTCCGCCCCTTTGCAACACTATTAAAATATAAAACAGAAACAAAATGTCAACATTGCCTTTACTTATACTGGGCAATAATTTCATGGCGTATAACAGTGAAATGGTTACAGATGTCAGTATAGTTACTGTTGAGCACTGATAGAAACTCATAGGTGGACTTTCAATTTGGACCATGACCTTTGACCAAGACTGACCTTGAAGGGTCAAATTCAACCTCACCGATATCTATATTTCCACAATCCTGCCTCATAAATAAGACAATATTTTTTCTTTAGTTAAACTACAACACTCACAAGTCTCACATTTTCATGGTGTTTACTAGGACTAACAACATTATTTTCTGAAAGCATCAACCAAATGGATGGTCACTCGGGAGGCCTTTGGCGATTTCACACGGACTGACCTTCAATCTCCATAAATCTTGATGTTCTAGAGAATATTATGCAATTTAATAGACCTCCCAGTTTTACAGCAAACTCTATCATCACTGAACAGTGAAGAAACTGTATGTTGGCCCAATAGCCTCAGTGCCAGAGGAGGTAGATATTGACCTGAACGCTCAGTGTGTAGTATTTAGTGACGTCTACCACAAAAATTCAATCTCAGTAGGTGAAAGTGCACCTTAAGGCTGGATTCCACCTGCTATAAAATGGAAAAAAGATTAGAGGAAGTCCATTCTGAACATGAACAGTGATCCGCTTCATCGATGATATGAAAGTTTCATTTTAAGGTAATGAAAATACAAAGATTCTTATTTTCAGGTGATTTTTCGATGAGTGAAAATATTTCTTTTTTTCATTTCTGCAGTTGATACTATGAAGACGACAACAATGTGAAAAGTGAATGAAAAGTTCTGGAAGACATGAGCTGTGGAACAGATTTTTCTATCAGTATGGGAAGTATCATCAGGATCTATTATATAAAAAAAATAATAATAATGAGGTATCAAACAGGAAAGAGTGAAGTTGACACTAAACACAGAGAAACAGATACACCGTTTAAAAAAGTACTTGGCAGGTCATTTTCAGAGATCAAAATCTGTGTTATCTTAAAATTCCATTACATGATATATATAACAAAAAAAGCAGAGTATGCATTGTTTAGATTGAAAACTAATTATTATGAAGGGAGTGAAAAGGCGGGTAAACTGCAGACTTAACAAGTGACACTGATAGAGTCTCTGATGTGAAACTTCTGCTGTTAAAAAAAAAAAAAAGTGGGATGCACTTGTATCATCAGCACAGCAACTATCTGATGATTTTCAGACTTTTATGGGCAGTTGTAAACATCACATCAATATGTAGCAACGGAGAATAAATAGTGTTTTTTTGGGGTTTTTTTTAAGGGAGTCATATTTTATTAAACTATTTTATTTTATTTTTATTTATTATTTCATTTTATTATTATTATAGTCTTTGGTCCATTTATTTGTGTATTTGGATGGTAATAGTTCATAAAGTTTGAATTTGAACCCTCCAGGTGCTGCAAAGCTATCTTTATATTCATTTTGGGAAAAATTGAGTGGATTTCTACGATCTGTTTCAATTCCTGCTTAATTTTTTTACGTCATAACATTTACACATATAAGGTCAAGACTTCCGACAAACATTTCTCCGAGTACAACATAATTGTTTGTCAGCAGCAGCAGTTGTAGTAAAAACTGAAAATATATCCAAACTTCAAGCAGATACATTTGCATTTAAAGGGCCAGCGCTCAAAACAACCTTTCTAGTGTCATTACTCAGAAATAGAGTTAAAGCTGGACCTATGGAGTTGAATTAATGAAGAATTTAGACCCAAGCAGAGCATTTACAGTTTATGGAGACCGCAGGGAAATGTTTTAAAATGCGTAATTCCATTTAAAAAAGCAAAATATCACTCCTTTAACTAATCTTCTGACTCTGAAGCAGTAGCGGGGTTAGTCATAAAGTTACGGCTGCTATAAACTTATTATATATTGTATAGTTCCAATATACGACTTATATTGATAAGTATGCGGAATTCAGACTTGAATTCTCTCGGTCTCTATGGAGGTGTATCTTGAAGTACTTACTGTAGATCCTTGTCCAACACACATATTTAACAGGAAGTATTATGTGGTATCACGATGCATTCAAGGGGCACTTTTTAAGATAGGACTTTTCCTATGGACAAAACCAAACCCTAACAAAACTAAACCATATCAGATAAATAGTTCTGACTGATCCAATCATGTTTGTTTTGAAGTTCTGTTCCATTTTGGTGACAAGGATAGACGCATAGTATAATCAACATTCATAAGCTACATCTGTCTGATTGATTTTTCACTTTTCAAGACCTCATGCTCACAGTAATTTAATCAACTAAAATACTGCTTAAATCCTTTGATTCTTCATATATGTCACGGCAGGAGTAGTGTTTTTTTCTTGCTTTTATGCCATTGAAATTTAGGTACAAGTCAATAACAGCAATGCAATTTCTTGGCTGATGTGGAGATTGAAATCTCATGGATTCAAGGTAACCCCTGAATTCTCTTTTTCTGATTTGGGGCTGTTTTAGTTATTTCTGGTAATTTGTTCAGTGCATTTAGTAAGTGACTGTAGTCATGTGATTCTATTGTTATATACAGTTGTGTGTCATCTGCATAAGTGCTGACTAGAAAACATCTTGGCAGCTCCTTCTATGCAAATGATTGAAGTGTGTTTTTTTTATAGGTTTATGTTTATTGTCATTCATATGCTAATCATCTATTGAAGATGATGAACTGCCTCCCACTCCTCTCTGAATATGTAAACGAAGGCATCATTTGACTGACAGCTTCTTTTCCGTAGAATGTTTTTTTTTCTCTCTTATATTTACACTTGTTTTTATTTTCATCTTTTTTTTCTTCCTCTTCTGTTTTTTTTACATGACTGAAATGGATTCTAATTTCAAGGTTTTTTATACTCTTTGTACATACTGTGGTGAAAAAAAAGGTTTTGTACATCCCATGTATTTGTGGTATGTTAAGAATCATAAGTCATTGAACTCTGCCAAGTATTGTTCCATTCTCCAAACCCACATGTTCCCTTCTGCACATTCTCTGTTCTGTCACGGTCAAAACTGGATGTTTCAGGAACCTTATTAAACACATTCAGGGCACGACAAGTTGAAACCATTTTGAATTTAGTTTTATGCCTTTTTCTTGTTAACAAGTAAAGTAAAAGTCTCTGTAGATGTTTGTGTCTGTCTGATGACTCACACTTATTGAACCACCACCGTAGTGCTTATGTGCTTTTGTAAAGACCATACAAAAGGTAAGTAGTGCATTAAATCTGCTCACTTCATTTAGAAATGAATTATGAGAGAAAAGAGAAACTTGGGTCATCCTTTGTCGGTTGTACAACATATATTTTTATTTTACGAGTGTTGTATAAAGTACTGGAAAGCCACACTTGAGTAGAAGTACAGGTACCCTACTAAAAATGACTTTGGTAGAAGTTAATGCTACGCAAGTTTAAGTCTTTAAGTATCTAGTATTTTATGTACTAAAGTATATTATCTACAATTAAATGTGCTCAAGTAACAAAAGTAAAAGTACAAGTAAATGTTAATAATAACCAAAGGCAGTCAGAATTTGGAATATTTTAAAGTTTAACCAGGATTTTAAAACACCGTAAAGTAAAAGACAAGTAGTCAAAATATTGAAAAGGATGCCTGCATCACACACTTCAAACACAAGGTTTCAAAAGCCTAAACAGGAGTAGGGTACTGCTGTTATTAGAAATGTCAGAAATTTAAAAACTATGAAACTTATGAGGCTCCTCAAAACACAAAGCCTACATTACACTTCGTAAACAAGGAATCCAAAGTCTAA
>JAPTYQ010000019.1:17985396-18001237 GCA_029814465.1 Ostorhinchus cyanosoma
ACCACAATACAAAATATCAACACAGAGAGAAGAAAACAAAGTCATCAGACCATAAACTATTATTTAGTTATTTATGACCATTTATTCTAATATTATGCTCAGTATATTGCATTCTTCAAGTGAAAATCAGGTATTTTCCTATATTTAATTCATTGATCATGTCGATGTCCATAAAAGCTCAAATCAAAGTTGAGGGTTATTATATCAAAAAAAGAGAAAATGGAAGAAAAAGGTTGTTTTTTCAGTGAAATATATTATTAACTGAACATAAACCAAGTGTTTCCATTCACTGTCATTGATCCAACTCATGGGTTTTACTGGTGAATCAATGTTGTAGAAGATGACAGTGTTTCCATGGTAACTACAGAGTATCAACTGCATTTTACACCAATTATTTCCATGAATTGACAGGAAAAGTGGATCAATACTTATTTAACTTTTTAAATCAGTAAATGATTTCAGTCACTTGTGGATGTTTGGGTCTTCATGGGTTAAACACAGTGAAATAAGCATGAAGTATTCGAGGAGAACAGGAATGCCACCAGAGATCTGATAACACTGCACAGGCATGGATCAATACTCTCCTTATAATGGATTTTGTGATTTCATTCAATATTAATAATGACAAAGATTCAATCCATCCTTTACATTTTTATCATATTTTTAATGTTGAAATAATTTGTTGATATACAAATTGTCTTATGCAAATCCGTGCAAATGTCTTTTTATGTCTTGTACTTTTATAATTTTGTGTGTAATCAAATGTTAATGTATTTCTTATGTATTTTATTGAAATTTTATAATTTAGATATAATCAGTTACTATTGCATCTTCATATCACCCTTGTCTTTTGCAAATCTGTGCAAATTTCATTTTATTTCTTGGACTTTCACAATTTTGTGTGTAATCAAATGTTAATGTATTTCTTATTTCACCCGTCTTAAAATTGTATTTAAATTTTTAATCAATGTGAAGCACTTTGGGCTACAATTTTTGTATGAAAGGTGCTATATAAATAATGTTTATTATTATTAATAATAATAATAATAATAATAATAAATATGTAGTTTTACTTCATGTTGCATTTAGGTTTTTTCATTTGTATCAGGAATTGGAATTATTTCAAGTCTGTATTCCCTCGATCGTCTACCAACATTTTCAGAAACTTTATGTGCCTTTGAAACCCACCTTGTTTTAAGTGTGGCTGATCTAAGACCAACATAAACTGAACAACACTTATAGTAGTTGGAGTTTTGTCTGCATCCTCTAATCATGCTGATAAACACCTTATTCCAACCTAAATGAAATTGTGCTTCTTTTATTAATTTAAGAAAAAAAATTTTTAAACTTAAATTACAAAAGAATTACAAGCATTAATATCCATTTCTCATCACTATGCTCTCATTGTTGTTTTTCTAACTTTCTACAAAGATGAAAATGAAATAAAATAGCACTTTCCTGAGCTTCTTCTATTATCAGCACTAGAAAAAAAATCCCAATATGCTTAGTTCTTTTTTTTTTTTACCTTTTGTCTGATCAGGCAAGTGAGTTTCTAGACTTTCCTACTCTGACGTGGCATTTTACTTGTCCTGGTCAATCAGGGAATCTGTATTGTTTAGCAGGAAGGGAAGTAGGGCTGACATATAGAAAAGTTCACACTTTATTACTGTAGAGACTCAAAGACACTGAGAAACTGACAGAGCTGTAATGAAATGAAAAATTACAACAAAGCCAATGTTGTAAGTTCAGTCAGGACTACAATTGTCGAAGAAACTCATTTCATCTGCAGTAAGTTATTTTTGACACTTATCAGTATGACCTTCCTTTTTGTGGAGAACCTAAAGCAGGGAGAGCAGCAGCAAGATGCCTTCCTTTACATCCAATAGAACAGAGGAGGCATCAGCAGCAAGAACAAGACACTGATAAGGTTAGACATAGTATAAAATAGAATAGAATAAAATAAAAAAAGATAGTTATGATAAAGTTGCGAAAAAAAATTTTTGACCAGGGTTTACTCTATCTTTTGGTACAATTTAGAAGCCAGTATGACAATTGCCCTCGGGCAAGGAAATTTTTTTATGCTTTACTTTGAAAGGCAAATTGCTAACTTCCTGTTGGAGTTTTTTTATGGGTGTCAGCATATGATTAGTCAGGCACAATTAGACAAAATATTGTTTGTTTGTTTCATGTTTCTACAACATTCCTACTGAAAGTTTGTATGCAAGCATTTCACTTTGAAAAGCAAATTGCTAACTTCCTGTTGGAGTTAGCTCATGTGTGTTATTGTATGATTTGTTGGGCTTGATGAGACAAAATTTTCAGCATTTGTTTCATGTCTCTACAACATTCCTACTGGCTGGTAGCACTGTTTTTGTGTATCTAGGTGGCACTAGAGAGCTCATTTTGGCACCAATGGGGTTAACTTTTATATTGCAATAACATTTTTCACCGGATGTGACATGTGTGCCAAATTTGGTGAGTTGGTCAGCATTTTGAGTTGGTCTAATTCCAGTTTAAAATGTCTCTGTATAATAATATAAAAAAAACCTGTGGACAACTCTCCCTGCAGGCTCAGTCCCTAAAAAGAAAGAAAGAAAGAAAGAAAGAAAGAAAGAAAGAAAGAAAGAAAGAAAGAAAGAAAGAAAGAAAGAAAGAAAGGAGTTGGTATGGATCTGTGTAAGTGAAACATGCTAAAGCAGCGAGATTAAGTGAGGTTAACAGCTGATGTGGGTACTACAGTTATTAGAATTGTGAGCTAAGGTTGACTTCATTGCCTGCCTGAACTAATTTGTTCCATTTCTGACATTCTGACATTATTCCTCATGGCTATACACATATTTGCTCCACATGCCTTTTTCTGCAATAATTCTAATCCTCTGAACCACTGCTGTATTGAAGTCCTCGATGAATCATCGCCCAAAGTTTCCCTTTAAAGCATGTAAGGACAAGGACAGAAGGTAGAAAGAAATGTGCAGTGAGTGCTGGACTAGGTCAAAAGTGAGAAAAAAATTTACCGAAAATAATGGTCTGAGTGAAAGTTGGAAATCTGGTGCTCATCAAGGACAGGGTGGGATCTAATGAAAAGCTGAATGGTTGCCAAAATGACTAATAACGGGTATCCTATAAATGTACAATATAAAAGAGCACTCAGGGAAAAGTCAGTGGCACACTGATTAGGAAAATAAAAATCTTTTAGTACTTCGAGTAACTCAGAAAAGTCGTCATCAGAGCATGAAACACAAAGGACAGTTGGCCAAAAACACTCAGTACGTTTACACGCACTTAGAGTAAATCCAATTATTGCCTTAGTTCGGCTAATATGGAAGTTTTCAAATCATGTAAACACTTTAGTCCGACTGGAAATGAACCAAACTAGAGTTTTAGAAATCGGACTATTGGTTCCAGATAATGTGGTTCTAAATCGAGCTTTTCCTGCATGTAAACACTAACCACACCCAGTTGGACTATTGACTGGCCTGGCCACGCCCCCTTCAGGAAGTGCCCAGAGCCTGGTCATGAAAACACCACAGTACAGAAGGTATTCTCCTTCTGCTAATATCATCTCCTCCAGACTTTGGTGCAGTTTACGTGGAACCTGATCAGTTTGAACAGTTTGGACCAAATGTTCTGAGCTGCTGCATCGTTGTCGTCCATATTCTCTCTCGGTGTTGTTGTCCTCCTTCTACTACGTCTGCTTCAAATCTGCTGCCTTTGTTTTCCTAATTTACTAATTTTGTAATTTTTACGCCTGAGTAGGACTCAAAGGAGAAAATTACAGGTTTTCCAGGTAAAAGTGATGTAGGATTGGAAAGAGGTGCCCTGACTCGAGGACTTATGTTCAATCTTGTCTTTCGAATGCACTTTGATTATTTTCATTGATTTTATTACGTTTTAACTGTAATTGTATGTTTTTAATCTGTCTCTTTGCCATGTTTGTAAAGCACTTGGAATTGCCCTGTGTATGAATTGTGCTATACAAATAAACTTTGCCTTGCCCAATTGTTCTTTATCCATGACGCCAACCGGAAGAATGCCAATGCAAAAAGGCGTGTAGCGCCACCTAGTGTCTGGGAGTCGAACGTACCTCAGTCAATAATTCAAATCTCTCGCTGTACATGTATACTCGGATTTCTCGGAAACTCCAGTTAAGTCCTTAGCTCAGTTATTGCCAATAGCTCAGTTTAGATGTGCATGGAAACGTACTGACTGATGCACAGTCAGTGGCATTTCCACAGTCAGAACAGCTGTGAATTGTTGTATTTTCACACACTTTTGTCCACAGTTACTCTTAATATTGAAGCTTTACGTTGTTTAGCAGTTAGACTTCACAGCCTCCTTATCCTGACGGCGGAACGATAGGTAAATTTCCAGTTTGCGCTCATCTTCCAATCACTGCAACACAGTCTGCATACCACAGAGCATGCATTCATATTAATGCAATGCATGCAAGGGCAACATTAATGAAAGATGAAAGAAAAGCAGTTAATTGTTATTCAGATAGCTTAAGCTTTTTTTTTTTTTTTCCTTTTGAACCCACTTTTTGGAGCCGTACCAAAGTGTGCGTTTGTGCACACAAATGTCAGTGTGAATGAAAGAGAGAGAAAGACATTAAATTATACTTTATAATCACTCCTGAGTACAAAAGAAAGACGAAGGTCAGTTGCTTGTGTTTTTATGTTCTCACACACTCGTTAAAAGGCTGTTCTGACTGGATACATGTGAGCAGACAGTGTAACTGGAAGTGTAGACTCCCCCACGATTCAACTTCTTTATTTCAGTCAAAGAACAGAGACACACAGGTAGTGAAAGTAGTGACTGATTCCAACTGGGTCAGATCCGCTCAAACCAGCAATAATCCAAGAATGTGTTTGATCTAAAAAAAAAAACAGGTTAAGGTGATTTTAAATACTACCTTTCATTAGTTCAGAGTGAAACTTTTTTTTTTTGTTTTAATGACTTCTAATAGGTGGACCATGCTTTTATTCATTTGAGATTACACTACTGCAGGTTTAGACCACACACTGATATCAAAGCTGATAAAAAAAGACCTGCCTTTACAAGCCTCCTTCAAATAAAGACCGATACCACCTGCAGCCTCTATCTTAGGAAATACTCTAATCATTGTTCTGCTATCCAGGGCCATTTGTTTTTAGTCAGAATCATTTCAATGCAACACAAAACAGTAGAATTTTCAGTCATATCAAACCAAGTTATATTCAGAAAACAACAAAAGTAAGACACGATTCATAATCATTTCATAATGCGACATTTACTCTTGCACTTAGGTTCGTTTGGTGAGTTTTAGTGGGAGAAAAATAATACGTGTTCTTTTGGATTTGCTTAGCTTTAGTGGTGCTACGTTTGCTGCATTGATCTATTGTCTTATGGAATTATTGATAATGTTGCTTTTTTTTCTTTTTAGATATTTTCACATGTATTTGCTTGTTGTTTGAGTTTTGTTGACATTTTAGTTGACAACATTAACAAATACATGACATGAGATCTACAGTAGAAGTAGAATTATTTTACACTGCAGTCCAGATGTGGCCTTCGACACGTGGGAAAACCGTTCTCAGAGAAGTGACGGCTTCCAAGTCAGATTTCCCATCAACATCAGTTCATTAAACAAACCGATCAGCACTGTGGCGGTAAACAAAAGTAAGGATTGAGGACTTACTGACATATAGACATTTTCCTGGCTAAGATGGCTTTTGTTAGCAGTGTAATTAGCTCTGCCTGGAGAATTCATCTTGATTATTCATGTCTTTCTAAATGTAAACACTTCTCTGGCGCTAACATTCCATTTCTTGTTTCCCTTTTTGCTCTCCCCTCATTTTTACTTTGGCTGCTTTACTTTCCTCGGTCGGCTCTATCTGTGTCGTTCCCGCTCTCTTCCTCCTCCTCTTCCTCCTCCTCCTCCTCCTATCTCCTCTCCTCTTGTCCTCTGGCCCCTGACAGCACCTCCTTATCACCTCCTCCTGAATGAATCTGCTGCCAGCTCATTTGCGAACAATCAGTGTCGTCAGTACACAAAAGAGCGCACAAAGCTCCTCCACTCCGCTCCGGAAACTTTTTGGATGAGGCAATTATTGGAGAGGAGATTGGAGTCGGGCCAAGATGTAAAGGCAAAGCAAGAGAGAGAGAGAGAGAGAGAGAGAGATGGGAGTGGGGGAGGGGAGGCAAGAGGTGAAGAAGATGGGAGAAGAAAGAGAGAGAACGACGGTCAGGCAAACTGAGGAGGGAGAGGAGGCAAGTGAAGTGAAGCTCTCCTGATTTCATGAATATTTTTTCCTGAACAATAGAGGGAATCAAATATTCATGGCCCAGGTAGAGGCCTGCTGCCCAGACTCTCCTCCCCCGTCTCTCTGTAATCAGCTTCCTGACAGTTTTTATTTACACAAACAATCCACTGCCACTTCCTGTTTGCACAAGCATCACATCCTCATCCACTAGTGACTAGTGACACCACTAGTATCATACCAACACCAGCACCTGCTGGCTCACCGACAGGAGGATGAGCACTACCACCACGTGGAAAGGCCCCGTCCCAGTTCTAGAACCAGTTCCTGTCTCATATTGGCTTTGATTATTGTCCAAGTTGGGGGACAGTGCAATAATCCGCTGTCACATCAACGAGCCTGATTATATAACCATAAAAATCGGATAACTGGGAGTAATCGGATAATTGTAATCATCACATCTGGAGCATTTATCTGCACTTCAGAAACACGATAATCGTCATTATCCAGTTTGTACTTACATATGGGAGACTCAAACTTTGGATTATTGACTTCCTCTCACATTTACAACATCACTTCCATTTTCTACAACTTAAGGTTTTTAAAAACATACATGGAGATTTAAAAAATAATAAATAAATAATAATAATAATGAAATAAATCTATTTAGGATGTCTATGTAGGTTCTCATTTGCCCAGGTTCTCATTCTTCTTATTTCCTCTGGGTTCAACTGGACTGTTCTAACTCTTCTGAAAATGTGTCATCTCTCATCCAAGAGATGAAACATTTTCAGAAGGGCTAAAAGAAGTCCAGTTGAAGCCAAAACTACCAAGAACAAATCTATTTAAGATACATGTATGATGGGTTTAGAATAGATATCCAGGTGTGTTTATCCAATTTGTCATAATCAGATTATTGTTATCTGATAAAGCGTATCACAGTATGTTTACATCATTTGAATAATCTGATAACTGCACAAATCAGATAATCATTGGAGTTTTAGTATGCATGTAAATGGGTTCAGTAATATATTATATTACCCAAAGAGCAAGAACCTCCCCTCCAAAATGAAACCACCATGGAAGATTTTCAAAGTTACTCCACTCTGAGGAATATTTTGCACAAAAAATAACCTGGAATAGAAATAATTATGGATGTAGGCCACTGAGACATTAACTAAGAACTAAACTTAGATAATATAAACAAAGGACCAACTCCAGCTCAAACTAAATGTAAGCACACGAAAGTTTATATCTTTGTTTTTCTCCATATTACCTTGATAAAAAAAAAAAAAATGACATCCTGTATCAAAATAACCATTACCTGAACCATCTTGACTGACATATTGTGCAGTGTGTTGAACTCAAGCTTTCCTTCTTCTTTGTTAAGGCTTTTACCAAGTGAAAGGAGACAGATATGTTTTTATATTCAACATGTGACCTTTTCTCTGTCTGAATGTAGCTCAGTCTCTGTAGTTTCTCAGAAAATATTTGAATTGTGAAAATGGGAATGTGGGGGAAGAGGAACATTCATGCTGGACAGTGATGAAAGTATGAGCAGAAGCCAAGCACTACTTTTCATCTTTGTTTACGTTCCAATTTCTCAGCCAGTGGTACTGCTTACAACTCCTGACTTCGGCAGTGGCAGATCTGGATCGCCAACAGACGACATTACCAGCACAGTCTCACGTTTGTGATATTTACAAATGCATTTACAATTGCCTGCCAGAATTTGAACAAACTAAACTGGATGGATAACTGTTCAAACAGGCTCCAGTGACTCCGTTTCGGTCCCTTCGAGGCTACGTTTTGCCCATTTCATGCCATGTGTCAAACTGGCACCACCTTCAGCTGCCACATCTTCAAAAGAATTGATTTGCATGAACAAATGCTTTCTGTGATGGAGATCAACAAATCATCCCACGGGTCCTGCCTGAGAAAACAAACAGATTTTCACTGTTTTGAAAAATAAATGGCGCCATGTGTCTGATGGCAGCGTCTCATCGAGCACTTTCTCCCCGAAACCCTGTGGTGGAAATATTAGGAAGGTCAGTGTGATGTTATCAGGCAGGAAACGTGCTCCCGGTTGCCCTGCCCTCGTGTCCACACTCATTAGCACATCAAGGTTAAAGTCTCACTATCTCCCCGGCTGTCTGTCCCCCTGTGGTGAACCGTCACATCTTCAATAGGCCCCTTCAGGATTACATCATCAATAAGCCATTAGCATCCTTATGTTTCATCTCCCACTCACACATTTTGATGAGGGCTGTTGGATGCCTTTAGACGAGACACAGTCGGTAAATGGTCGGAGAACATTATTCTGAGTGCTATCTGTTCAGCGTGAGGAGCGCAGCCTCTGTCTTGTAGCGTACAGTTGTGTCGTTGCTCCCCGCTGCTGCAAACAGCAGCCGCCTTTTCATTTAGCTCTCAGCTAAAAGAGGTGATAACCTTAAGGTTTCAATTATCGCCCCCTTACCTCTGCCCACTCTTTACGCCCCCTTACCTCTGCCCACTCTTTACGCCCCCTTACCTCTCCCCACTCTTTACGCCCCCATTCCGTTAGACATAAGGCTATATTTGCAAAATTCTACCATTATTTACCCGACATCATCACAATCCCATGGCTTCACTGCGCCCTCTGTCGGCAGATTCCAGTCCTCCACGGGGATGGACGCCTGTACTGATGCTGCTGTCAGAGACTGTAACAGACATAATGTACCTGATTAAGTGGTGGCTTTAAAACAAAACATACTGATTTGGTGTGATTTCAGTGTTCAGCTGAAGAAAGTTAAAGCTTCTACCCCAGAGCTGTTGCATCCATCACCCCACTGCCACTGTGGATTATAACACCGGCATACACCAATGACACCACTAATACAGTTTTTTATTCTTTTTTTATTGTTGAGTAATGTCGGTGCAGGGCCTATTGAGCCCACAGTGGGCGCATGGGGACAGGGACAAACATGACAGTGACACAGTTGACATTGATGACTGTCACCAGCCTGTGATACAGTGTCCTCTCACTGTCACATGGTATTGGCGGTTGTATGGGGAGGCAGTAGCAAGAGAGGGCGAAGGCCTTGACACCGCTTGTGGTTTTTACATAGTTTTATTCCTTGCACATACGAAGCGAGAAGCAGCTACTTCTCAATTTTACGTCGCGCTCAGCCACGACTGCACCGATCTGGCAAGAGGCAAGCACACGGGTTACATTTCCTACAGCGAATGTAAGAATTTCTAGTTATTATTATAATCACACTCCGATTGATTTTTTTTTTTTTTACAACTTTTATTCAGAACAATGGGGTATGACATCTAGATGTACAAAAGGCAATAATCAGCAACACCCTTGTACAAGAGTCTGTTTAACAATCTTAAAACACATGGTCATGTTTCCATTCAATGCATCAATTAGGAGATGAAAAACAACATGATCATGAAGAAAAGAGGATAAAAAAAATCCAGAGAAAACAAATTTGTGTGGTTTTCAGCAAAGAACTGCTAAATGAAGACTGGACCTCCCATCAATTCCAACTCATCTGAAGCACCGAGCCCCTGACAGGTCAGTCCATCTGCCGCCACTTCACTTTCATCAGCAGGAACAATGTTTCCTGAGAGCACTGACCTTTTCAATCTTCTCTACTAGAGCTGGAATGTGTGCGACTGTAAATCTGTGTTGCAAAGAAAATGTATGAGAATTGATGTAGACAATGGAGTGTGAGACAGTAATAATGCACAGTGGAAGAGGAAGGACACATAGAATTATACCTGAGTGCATCATTGACTGAACTCTAATGAATGAGTCACCTAAAAGGGAAGACACATCAAAATTGTCCCTTTTCCAATAAAACAGATCCAGAGGAAGTTCAGGGTTGGTGGTTAATATGGAGCTGGTTTTATGTTTCCACCAGAAAAGAACTGTGTCAGGGTCAGAAAAGTGGTACCAACTCTGTTCTGGGCAACAACAGGGGTAAAACCAAGCACCGTTACATGAGGAGCTGGAGGCAGGAACACCAAGACCAAAAGATTAAAGTCTGCTACATTCTGCAAGAACAGAGACATTTCTTCTGCTCCCAGGGCGACAAGAACAAAATGATGTCATTTTGTTCTCATCGCTTTGTTAGAATCATTAGTGCTACCTTCATGCTGCAGGTAAAAGTGTCCCAAATCTGGCTTTTTGCCCATAAAATGTGACCCATACTGTTTTTTTTGGGGAGTTTTTGCAGCTTGTTCTCCCCACACCAAATCGAAGAGTAAGGAGTAAGACACAGATCTGGCCAAGGTTACAAAAGGATTTCTGCTGCACTTAAGGTTCCTAAGAGCACCGTGGCCTCCATGATCCTTAAATGGAAGACGTTTGGGATGAGCAGAACCATTCCTAAAGCTGGCTGCTTGGCCAAACTGAGCAATCTACGAAGAAGAGCCTTGGTGAAAGAAGTAAAGAACCCAAAGATCACTGTGGTTGAGCTCCGGAGATGAAGTGGGAAGATGGGAGAAAGTTGTAGAAAGTCAACCATCACTGCACGCTGGAAAACATCCAAATCTGACCAAGTGTGTTTTTCTCATTTCTAGTCCAAATATCTCATCACACTTAAAATAAGACATAATCCCCTAAAGAGTAACTTTTCAGTGACATCTATCATTTTTAGACAATAGGTCTTGAAAAGAAATAAATATTACCAATATAATTTTCGCTTGTTCCATTGGCAGATTTTTTTGCTTGAATTAAGCAAAACAAAACAAAAAGTCTTGAATTAAGCAAAAAAAAAAAAAAATCTGCCAAAGGAACAAGTGAAAATTATCTTGGTAAGATTTCTTGAAATAATATTTTCCAGATCTATTGTCTAAAAATCAGTTCTTATATCTCACTGAAAAGTTACTCTGTAGGTGATTCTGTCTTATTTAAAGTGTGATGAGATATTTGGACTAGAAATGAGAAAAATACACTAACTAAGCTTTGGATTTTTGCAGTGCAGACCTCCAACAATCAGGGCTTCATAGCAACGCAGCCCTCTCAAAACACATGAAGGACTCCCAGACTATGACAAAAAAGATTCTCTGGTCTGATTAGGCCAAAATAGAACTTTTTGGCCTTTATTCTAAACAGTATGTGTGAAGAAAACCAGGCTCTGCTCATCACCTGCCTAATCCAATCCCAACAGTGAAGCATACTGGGAGCAGCATCATACTGTGTTTTTTTTTTTTCAGCTGCAGGGTCAAGATGACTAGTTGCAACTGAAGGAAAGATGAATGTGGTCAAGTACAGAGACATCCTGGACATAAACCTTTTCCAAAGTGCTCTGGACCTCAGACTGATCTGAAAGATCACCTTCCAGCAGGACAGTGACCCTCAGCACATGCTGAAATAACCAGGAGTGGCTTCGCAAACAACTCCGTGACCAACATTCACCATCCAACCTGACAGAACTGGAGAGGATCTGCAAGGAGGACTGGCAGAGGATCCCAAATCCAGGTGTGAAAAACGTGTTTCATCATTCTCAAGAAGACTCATGTCTGTATTAGCTCAAAAGGAGGGTGATTGTACTTAATACTGAGCAAAGGGTCGGAAAACTTATAATATTTTGGTTTTTCTTTTTTAATAAATCTGCAAAAATGTTTATACTTCTGTTTCTTCTGTCAAAATAGGGTGCTGTGTGTGCATTAATGAGGGAAAAAAATAATGAAATGATTTTAGCAAATGGCTGCAAATATAACAGAGTGAAAAATTGAAGGCAGTCTGAATACTTTCCGTATCCGCTGTAACACAAGTCTCAGCACCTCAACTGAATGAATATTAAGTCTCCACAATCTGAATTTTCAATCGTGTTTATGCTTTAACAGAAGAAAAACAGTGTCAGCCAGCAGTACTCTGTCACTCTGGTCTGTCTTTACCCGGGTCTGGGGTCTCTGTGTACTTGATCTGGTTGACAGTCCCGTCTACAGCTACTGCTCTACCTCTTGCATCATTACACTTCTTCTAACAACAGACTGACTGCAGGCAGTGAAGTGCATTCTGGGATTGACGTCAAGGGCAAAACCTTGAGTGTTTAGGAAATAAAAAGAAGCATTTGATCATATTTGTTCACAAAGGAGTTTACGTCAAGAAATGTCGTGAGTTTAAATAGGAATAAATGAAAGGGAAAGTCTGCTGTCTGTAAATGTGGATGTTGTCATATTTTTGCTTAACTGTGACCAAAAAGTACAAATACATGAGCTGAAACTAAAATACCGGAAAAAGAAAAGTGAATGTGTGCTATAAATGTATCTGCCATTGGATGTATTGCAATAAGACTTGTATGCCATACTCTACACTGACTTTACAATCCCCTCAGTAGTGTCGCTCTGCTGTCTGTTTACATTTTAATGGGATTTGGACTACGCATTTCATTTTAGAACTTTGTGTATATTTGTGGTTTTTTTTTTAATTTATGCATGTACTTTCTCTTCTTTGTAAACCTTGATAGTAACCCTTGATGGTAGCTGGGTTCCCAGTTCCCAGCATGTCCATGTGGGCCCCAGAAGGGTTACATTTGGGCTGCGTATAAGGGTCCCACATGGGTTTGTCTGCAGTTTCCATGGTGACCCCACATGTGTTTGCCCATATCAGAATCAGAGATCTGAATATGTCATATTATTTATTTTTCACACTATTCATTCCATGATATTTATCTTTCATGTTATTTGCACTACTTGAATTATTATTATTATTTTTTTAATCTTAGTTTGCGATACGTTAAAAAAAAAAAAAGTAAATAACTGTGCCTTTTACTGATATTTGTTGTCTGACTGTAAATTCTTATTCTTGCACTGAACCTGAGAGCTCTATGTCAATTTCGTTGTACTTGGTACAATGACAGTAAAAGAGATTTGGATTCTAATATGGGCAAACACATGTGGGGTCACCATGGAAACTGCAGACAAACCCACTTGGGACCCTTATATGCAGCCCAAATGTAACCCTTCTGGGTCCCACATGGACATGCTGGCTGGGGTTGGGACTGGAGTTACTATAGTTCATATTGTACGTCTATGTTCACTTTATATCCATGCACTGTGATTCTAACATTCCAAATTTTAATAAATACATGTTGAAAAAAAAAAGAAAAGTAAATGAGTGTTTTATTTGAGCATCATCTTAAACCATCTCTGTGAGTTGATTATTTAATGAACTGACACACTGTGGCCTGTCTGCAAACTCTAGATTCATTGTACTGCCTCACAAAGTAAAGAAATTGGTTTTGACTTGTGCAGCATCCAACAAATATAAGGCTTTCACATACACTGCTGTGCAACAGCCCACACATATGCATTTCTCAGTCTCTCTATTCAGATACAATCTGGATATATATGAGGGATGCACAGCAGTAAAAACATGTTTCAGAGAAAAAAAAACTGCTTCTAAAAACCAAATTGGTAGTATCTATTGTGACCTCCTTTTGCCCTTAACATGTCTTTAACCTTTTTGTTCAGACAATATGAATTTTACTGCATTAATTTGCTGATGTTTTATACCAGGTTTCATTCAACACATGTCAGATGTTTCTAAGTGTCTGTGCTGCTTCTTGTGATGGGGTCAGAGGTCACAATAAATACTAACTTTATCTTTTAGAACCCATTTAGTTCAGGTTTTTTTTCTCTTTTAAGGCTGGGCACATTTTCCCTGTATTTTCTGAAGAAAAGAGAAGGAGAAATAAATATGTATATATTCATTTCAACCCTGTAAATACAACAAAGCAAAAGGTGGTCTATGACTTTTACACAGTAAATGAATAAAGAACATATAAATACAAATAACAAAGACCATGGAGGACTATGGAAGTTCAATCAAAGAAAAATTAAAAACAATCAGTTAAGTCAAATAAAACAAAAAACCCATCATACAGTATCCTCCACAGGAGACCAGCCTCCAGACGTACAAAACATGGACATTTTCCCTAAACACAGGTTTTTATCAGTACAGGTCCCCACAAGGGAAAAAAAAAAAAAAACTCCACATCTTTAGCTATTCTGTGTATAGTCCCACCCCTTCCAGTTGTGTCCCATAGGACATAACTTTGGGGGGAAAAATTGTATAATAATAACTTTGTTACTCCTATTTAATTCCAGCTAGTTCATTCATTATCTACATAAATAACAAAAGTAAAAAGTACAGTCTTAGCCGTAGTACTAACATCTGAAAATGATTCCTACATTTTCATAAAACTATTAATCCTTTTTTTCTTTCTTTCTTTTTGGGCCTGGCAGTGACATCCTGCCATATCAAAATGTATGTATTACAGTAAACATCGTTCTGTCTGGAGTTAATTTTTGCCAGTTTGCATTCAACTTGACAGTGAGTGTGTGAATATGGGTGGTTCTATAGCCTGAGAACACTTGGTGTACTCGTTTAGTGCCTTGGCTCTGATGCTTCTAAAAACACTCCAGCTTTTCCAGCAGGTTTACACAGTGGAATTTAAGTTGAAAGTCTATTTTGTCAAAAACTGGATTCACTTCCTACTAAGGACAGACTAAAACATTTCTGTACACACATCCAAATTCCACCATTTATATTCAACACAGCACCCTTTCTAAGTGTCTCTTATGAAAAGCTATACAACTAGCGTGCTTTTCTTATTCTAATTAACTCTGGTAAGCTGTTGTTCTCCTTTCTTGAGGCAGAGATCCTCTGTGGATTTAAGTCATTTTTCAGAGGACGCTCATTGAAATCGCACAGTGAGCAGCTTAAGGTCCTATAACCTGCAGTAAATACCCAGCCCGCATCTAAGCTTGCACAGCATGTGCTGTATTCACTCGACACAGCCAGCTTATGTAAATAGACATCTGGTTAGCTCTGCGATCACAGCGTCACCTTGAGGGAGAAGGAAACCCATCCATCCACTCTAACCCAGCACACAGGCAGGAATCTTCATCCACTTTGAAACAAAACATCCTGTGGTCAGTTTCCTATCACATGGAGTTACCTTGAAAAATGAAAATGTTAATTTAATGAATTCTTCTGTGCCGTTATCATGACTCTAATAAACAGAATAAAGAAACCGAGCTTTCTGACATTGTTTCAATCTGAAATGGCTGTAAAGTTTAACCCATAAAGACCCAAACAGCCACCAGCGACCAAAACCAGCTGATGTAAAATGTTTAATACCTTGTGATCCACTAATTCTTTCAATCCATGTAAATAATTGGAGTAAAATGCAGTTTGTCATCTTTTCATGTGTAGTGTAGAAATCTCTCCACAGAAAAAAAATGTTGGGCGCCAGACAGGAGAGTGGTTAACATTTACTTTAACCAGTTCAATTTCTAAATGACTTAATTCACATGGAGAGGGAAAAACCCAGCTGCTCGCATCATGGTACAAAAAAATATCAGACAAAACCAGGAAATTAAGGTTTTTTACTTTTGTTATTTTAAATCATAATTCAGAATCATTAACATAATCATCATCAAAACATTTCAGAAGGTTCTTCGACTCAAACAAGTATTAAATCAGGAAACAGTAAATTAAACAGACATTAAAGTAAACTTAGGCAGCAAGTCCCATTAAACCAAAGTTCTTAGCATCTATGTAGACCATGGGGGGGGGGGGGGGGGTTGAAGGTTGTGGG